>JAECUM010002728.1:0-17068 GCA_016617855.1 Megalonaias nervosa | reverse complement strand
GATTATAGTCGCGTATGCACTCTGTGCTTTTGCGACTGGTTGTGGCCCTAGGCTGGGCGACAGTCCCCTTAAGGGGGCGCTTGGTCCTGAGCTGGACCTTTTTGCAGTTAGGCCCCGAGCTGGGCCCTTCTGCATTTTGCCTCGTTATCCTATCAATATGGACGCACCTACCTCGCTCCCAAACGGCAGACCCACCACCAGGTCTCCCACCCCGGCCGCATCCCCCACCCCACCCGCCACCAAAGATCAATCCGTCCTGCTTTATCTCAGCCGGGCAGATTGTTGGTCAAATCCTTTCCAGTTGTGCCTACTGGTGTCCTTATACCAACATTGTGTGAGCCACCTGTGCAATTGATCAAATGTTACAGAGTTGTGAATTTAGAAGATATTCTTGTGTTGGAATTTTGCGTACTTAGCGTACTTATATTGGCCAAAAGGTTTTCCAATCCGCTGGATGTGAGTCATCCGTTAAATTTTAGCACCGCTTAGATATTTTTGGTTGCCGATTTTGAGTCGCCGTCCAAAAAGATCATGTTTGCATTGGGGTGGTCTTCAAAAACGAAAGCGAAGACTTTAGTTGTTTTTTGTGGGTCAGCAGGCAGAGCTGCCTGGACTGTCCCTTGCCTTTGAGCTTGTCCGTGTCCGGGGGGGTGGGTTATGGGACAGCAGGGGGGTGTCCGGAGGGGGTGTCCTGGACTGTCCCTTACCTTTGATTCGATACATGTACTGGGGATTTGTGGGGTAGCAGGTAGAGCTTCCTGGACTACCCCTTACTTTGATGTTTGTCTGGCAAATTTGGCTGAATAGTTATATACATCTTTTCTGTGTAGGCAATTTGGCTAGTTATATCTTTTCTGTATGGCAAATTGTGGATTTCGGTAGTTATTTACATCTTTTCTGCTCCTTCTTCTCTCTCCTGGTCGGCTCTGTTTTGGATCTTCTTTATTTCTGCTTTCTTTTGTTATCTGTATTCTTTTATTTCCTTTCTTGGTTTGTTTTCTTCATTATTTGCTGCAACGTTTCATGTTGTTTCTTTTCTTCGTTGCTGTTTCTCCTTCCTTATCATGGTGCTGTTCAGTCGTGGTGTTTGTTCTGTCTATTAGTGTGCGTCAGTGTGTTATTGATGTTATTGATGTTATTAACTTAGTGTATCTTAATGTATAGTTTATTTCTCGTTCAGATTTGACCGTATATATTCCTTAATCTTATGGCCAATATCTCCTCTATAAGGTTGTTTTAGTACGCCCTTAGCGCTGTTCTACGACATGTACTTTAGTGTGGGAAACCTGAAATTCCATACCGTATACTTCGTTATAGCTGAATTCATACAGCGGTCTAGTAGTGAGTGGTATGTCAGTAATAGAATGATTCATTTATGGGCATATACGGTTGGCTAGCGAGATAAGCCTACTTCAGTACTGAGTGCTGTATAATTTTACAGTCCTATGTGGTTGGAATAATTTGATTGGTTGTTGGACTTTGGAGATTTCAATCCTTTTTCATGTCATAGATGTACAGAATTTATAAGAATGTATTAAGAATTATTGTCGTTTAAGGCAAGGTCCTATTTTATTGTAATTTGTAATTGTAGAATGCATGCTAGGGATTAAAACGGTGTTATTATTCGATTTTACTAGAATACAATTACAATTACAAAACTTTTCCATGAATTACATTTATTTAAATTAATTAAAGAAAGGTAGTGGATCGTACTAGTTTAAAAACTTTTCCATGATTTACATTAATTTAATTTAATTAAAGAGAGGTAGTTGATCGTACTAGTTTAAACACCATTCAATCAATAAAATGTGCCCTTACTTTAAACGACAATAAAGTTTAACATAAAGGACCATATATCAATACCAATCTATTAACATTTTAACCCTATAAAGATATCCCAACAGATAACCCGTCATAGTAAAATCGAATAATAACACCGTTTTAATCCCTAGCATGCATTCTACAATTACAAATTACAATAAAATAGGACCTTGCCTTAAACGACAATAATTCTTAATACATTCTTATAAATTCTGTACATCTATGACATGAAAAAGGATTGAAATCTCCAAAGTCCAACAACCAATCAATTATTCCAACCACATAGGACTGTAACATTATACAGCACTCAGTACTGAAGTAGGCTTATCTTGCTAGCCAACCGTATATGCCCATTAATGAATCATTCTATTACTGACATACCACTCACTACTAGACCGCTGTATGAATTCAGCTATATCGAAGTATACGGTATGGAATTTCAGGTTTCCCACACTAAAGTACATGTCGTAGAACAGCGCTAAGGGCGTACTAAAACAACCTTATAGAGGAGATATTGGCCATAAGATTAAGGAATATATACGGTCAAATCTGAACGAGAAATAAACTATACATTAAGATACACTAAGTTAATAACATCAATAACACACTGACGCACACTAATAGACAGAACAAACACCACGACTGAACAGCACCATGATAAGGAAGGAGAAACAGCAACGAAGAAAAGAAACAGCATGAAACGTTGCAGCAAATAATGAAAACAAACCAAGAAAGGAAATAAAAGAATACAGATAACAAAAGGAAGCAGAAATAAAGAAGATCCAAAAATAGAGCCGACCAGGAGAGAGAAGAAGGAGCAGAAGGAAAGATGTAAATAACTACCGAAATCCACAATTTGCCATACAGAAAAGATATAACTAGCCAAATTGCCTACACAGAAAAGATGTATATAACTATTCAGCCAAATTTGCCAGACAAACATCAAAGTAAGGGGTAGTCCAGGAAGCTCTACCTGCTACCCCACAAAACCCCAGTACATGTATCGAATCAAAGGTAAGGGACAGTCCAGGACACACCCCTCCGGACACCCCCTGCTGTCCCATAACCCCCCCCCCCGGACACGGACAAGCTCAAAGGCAAGGGACAGTCCAGGCGGCTCTGCCTGCTGACCCACAAAAAACAACTAAAGTCTTCACTTTCGTTTTTGAAGACCACCCCAATGCAAACATGATCTTTTTGGACGGCGACTCAAAATCGGCAACCAAAAATATCCAAGCGGTGCTAAAATTTAACGGATGACTCACATCCAGCGGATTGGAAAACCTTTTGGCCAATATAAGTACGCTAAGTACGCAAAATTCCAACACAAGAATATCTTCTAAATTCACAACTCTGTAACATTTGATCAATTGCACAGGTGGCTCACACAATGTTGGTATAAGGACACCAGTAGGCACAACTGGAAAGGATTTGACCAACAATCTGCCCGGCTGAGATAAAGCAGGGCGGATTGATCTTTGGTGGCGGGTGGGGTGGGGGATGCGGCCGGGGTGGGAGACCTGGTGGTGGGTCTGCCGTTTGGGAGCGAGGTAGGTACGTCCATATTGATAGGATAACGAGGCAAAATGCAGAAGGGCCCAGCTCGGGGCCTAACTGCAAAAAGGTCCAGCTCAGGACCAAGCGCCCCCTTAAGGGGACTGTCGCCCAGCCTAGGGCCACAACCAGTCGCAAAAGCACAGAGTGCATACGCGACTATAATCCGAATCTTGGGGAAAAAAAAAAAAAAAAGGCTACCCCGTGTTCACTCGTCAACTAAAAGAAGATGAGCAGAATAAGTAAATTGTTGGAACTCCAAAATGCACCTGGAGTATGCCAGGTGCATCCTAGATGAACTGGCCATGGAGGCGATCCAGGAAAGTACAAGGATATAGGAGGAGAAGTTAAAAAAGAAAAAAGAAGAGACGGAAAAGAAAAGACGAATCCTACCTCACCTCATACCTAGGCCTCTGTGTGAGGTCAAGCCTGAGGTGAGGACTCCTCCACAGCCAATACCAGCACCACAGCCACAACAACGACAGCCACAACCAGTACCAGTCCCCCAGAGAGAAAACTGGGAAGAGGAGTTAATAAGACATCAAGAGCCGCAGAGACCTCATCTTGCCCGGGTCTGGCGTAGAAGACAGAGGGAACAAGTTTTCAGAATCCTAGAAACTGAAGGTTGGGGTACTGAAGCCAATCAAGTGGCCTCTGCGCTCGGTGCGCTCGGGCAATGACTGGAATAGGAGAAGTGTCTGTGGTGCCCGGCCTGGGAGATGTCACCATTAACCAAGTGTATTTGGAGAGAAAAAAAAAAAAAAACAGCCTTTCTCAGGGCTAACCAGATCTCTAATCTGGTTAAGGACCTGGTCCGGTTGACCATTCTAACGAGGTTCGTCTCAGCTATCCTGGATGCCTCAGGTTTTGATGGTTCTGCATGTACGTCTATAACCTCATTAACCAGTGCATGGGCTGTTTCATACAATTTGTCTTTCCCTAATGCCTTGGCCTAAACGAGAAGCAAACCTTATATAGTACATCAAATATGTATGTATATATGTGTGTGTGTGTGTGTGTGTGTGTGTGTGGACGGATATTTGTATGGCTGAATGGATGGATGACGAAATTTCGTTCATTATTGGCAGAGTATAACTTTTCAAAACTGCTTAGTTAATATAGCAGAAAGCTTGGAAGATGATGACCAACACAGTCTCGTGTAATGTATATAATATAGCGATACTTCCGGATTTAGCAAACATTAATTATAAGTAAATGAATTCTAATTTAACAAATATATACTGTTGATAACATTGATTGAATGGACCCAGTAGTTAGACAGATTGATCATGTTCATGCAAAATACATCGGTTTTGATTTTTCACGGCTGTTAACAATCCAGGAGTGGCAGTGTGACTGTCTCTGATGACTTCGCAAAATGTCTGCTTCTGTCTGTCGCAAAGTTGCAGGGGATTGTTTATTCTTTCCACGCACGCTACAACGCCATTCGACGGTTCCATTTTTCAGCTCACAACAAAACTATCCAGCACTAGATATAAACTTTCGTTTTCCTCGAGTAGATCCTGTGGCTACTACTTCAAAAGGTTATACGATCTTCAGAATCCACTGGCACTTCACCTTAAACAGTTTCATTCATAACTGACCTGAAGAAAGGAGAAAATCGTGATGTGTGTAATTATTAAAAATGAATATTTTACATGAAAAAATATGTACATGCATCAGTAAAATAAATGGTTACAAGATACCTAACAAGATCGTGTAAAAGATGAGCATTCTTTTGAATAGAAGATTGACTGTAGAATGTTTTATGTACATCAGTATTACTGAAATCAATGTTGCGAATTTCTGTGCTTTCTTGTCCGCTTCGATTTTTAACTTACGCTTCTACTTCTTCTGATGTCAGAGATCTGCGTGGGCGCTGAACGTCAGATGAAGAGGTATCGGCTGCAACTGTTGATGTAGCATCAGTGTTGGCCATAAACTCGTTCACTACATGGTGCTGGTCATTTGCTAAAATGTTTTTCAATTGTTGACTTCTATCCAGCCTGTAAATATAAATATGTCTGAACTTTTCAGAAAATGTTGAAAGTATACAAGCAAAACATAGTAAACCAAGTCAAACTATACCAAATATAATATTTACTCACTGTAACAAGATAATCGGGTTGGATTTCAGATTTATAAAAGAAACTTTTGATGGTGATACAAATACAATGTTTATTGATGAATGACTTGAATGAGAAAAGAATTATTAATACGTGCGTGTATAAGATCCAAATATTGGACAAAATTAACACAATCCGCACGAACCTAATAATGCAACATAAATGTGAATACAAATAAATGATCTTACACAGTAAAAGGACAAAGGCTAATGATTTACAGTAAATTCACACGACGAAAAGAATGATGTGTTTTACTCAAATAGTAAAAATGATGTATTTTACTCATATAGTAAAATGTATTCACTCAAATAGTGAAAAATGAAGTACTTTACTCAAATAGTAAAATGATGAGAACAAAAGGGACATATCATACACAATATCTTTACAGTGCCCAAAACACTGGGTATAACAAACCCCAAAATTAGCCCACGGCTAAAAGATTACATGCATGGAGTAACACAAACACACTCCGTCACTAGCTCACTTGGCTACCAGTCAAGCTGGTCAATCAAGCAGTCAGCATTTCATGTAGTCACCGAGCACCATTCAGTTCCTTCGTCAATCAAGCAATCAGCGCCCACCAATTCGGTCAACAACTCCCGATCACCTGCTACTCGGCCAGCAACACTTTCACTCAGCCCTACGGCTGCTATGGTTCAGTTTTACAGCTGCTATGGTCAACTTTTATGGTTAGCTCTACAGCTGGTACCTCGTCGACTCCGATCAGCTGAAAATACATCTAACACCGTGTACTATGCATGACACGGGCATATATGATAACACGTAATGACGTTATATACGTTAAGCTATACAAATTGCATTATCGGCACAACATTACAAACCAATAAACAGGTTCAGAAGTGAACCTACCCGTGTCCTATAAGAATCCTACGGTACTAAACGTGTCTTACAAATGCAGCTTTATATTGCTAATACAAATCTCTTGCTAAGTCACAAACAAGAATAGAAAATATTGGCATTATACTACGTAACCCGAAGCTACATAGAAAATATACAAAAATAAACGTGGTAGTACAATAGTTATAACTTACAATATACATAAGAAATTAATAAATAACTCACATAACTCCACAGCTGAAGATGTGCAAGTCCTTAAGTAGACTGCTCACTGACAAGACGTTCCATAATGTAAAGATTTTAGTCTTACGGTGAAGCATTTATATACAGACGATGCAACCCTACATCGTCTGTGAGCTGGAAGTATTCGGTTCTTCCCACTGAAAGCACTTCGCACGTACGGCATAGGGTGAAACGAACTCACTGTTTCGAAATGTTGTACAATATACAGAAATCACCCTCGGGTATCGTTGTACACAAAAAAAAAGAAACCCGAGTACATGTATTTAATAAATAAAGGGATTTATACTATTCCGTGACACTCATAAAGACATATAGAAGCACCCGTAGGATTCTAACAAATAAAATAATATTCACCTTGCCGAAATATCCTCTTTATTGATACAAATCGACCTTGAATTGCTCGTGCTCTCCATCTGCCCCCGTGCTGTACCGTTAATCATTTCAAATCTGGAAGATGTATTTTGTATGGCGCTTAAGTCTATTTCGACAATTTTAGCCATCTGCCTGTAAACAGTATCAATATTAGAACATTATAAAAGTGTACATAAGAACGCTAACGTGTTACATCTAAAATAAAAAGGAACCAGTTCACTGGAATGGAAGGGTTGTAGCCCAAGAAAAACAACGAAATATTATACGAGAAACATTATTTTCTTTTTTCCAAATCATTGGATGTATTTAGATTTTCTTTATTTAATTTGTACGGCAGAATGTTTTATTTGGATGGGTGCTAGAGCTATTAATCTTTCCAGCATTTGTGATTGGGAGAAAGTAGACAGCGTTCCACGTTTCGTTGGCAATTTTTATTTAACCGGAGTTTAAGTACATCGAATGCGAATGGAACCAGCTACTTTCACATGTCTCTATTCTTAAAATATTTTGTTTGTAATGAAATCTTATCTCAGGGTTTGAATTGCACCTGTCACACACAAACTGAAAGGATATCTTTCCACGTCTAAGAAGACAATACTTGTAGCTTGTTAGACCTGTAAATAGAAACCTTTTCTTCCGATCATTCAGTTCATTCCATCGACGTTTTGTGATACAATTTATTTTTAAAGGCGTTGGATATACTGAAACACGAACAATATCCTGCAAGAAAGGAACACTAGATACATAAAATTATTATTTAAAAAAAAACCCCAAAAATTGTGTAATGGACGTTCATTTGCGGAATGATCATAATATGATATAGAAATAATAAATAAATAAACTTACCAGTATTTCCTAAGGCTCTGTGTTGCCATGGGCCGCAAATATCGCAATCTATGGCTTGCTGACGATCGGTAAATGGTTTTCTGCAATAAATACACGAAGACAATGTTCGATCTATTGATTTACTAGATATTATAACAACTAGTACCAAGAAAAGGAAAGACTGCAATTTATAGAGCGACTGATAAATTTCCAACCAAACACGTGCACGAGCTTTCTATACCAAGACATCTGTCGGACAATGCACTTGAAGAATCATAATTTTTATCCTAAAGCTCAATGCAATCCGCCTGATATTTGAAGACATATAAACAACAACGCTCATTTGCCTTTGACGATAGAAAAGCCATTATCAGTATTAGTCTTTTTGATTTTGATATACTAAGATCAAACGTTGTTGTAATTATATGTCATTGTTTTTGTTATTAGTGAATGCCAGAACATCTGTGCTAAATTATAAATTCCTTTTCATAAAAGCTTCCATGACTTACTCAAAACCCTGGCTGCAACTTAATTTCCTTGATACTACATTTAGTAGATTACTTAACTATGATGATCAAAGAAGCTACTGGCTGTAATTAAGGCCAAAATAACACTTGCTGGGAGAAAAAAAATCACTCGTTGAACATGGTGTTTTTTTTTTTTTAAATTGTACAACATTTTAAAAACAAATCTTTGACATAACGGACAACATACATACATACATACATACATACATACATACATACATACATACTGTTACGTATATGTAATTTAATTGCTTGTGTGTTAGTTTTAAATTCTCTTTTATTTTATTTTTATTTCATTACCTTATTGTAATGATAACTGTATTCACTGGATTTGACTTTTTTTCGGAAGGTTCAATTTTCTGTTTTGACCTGATAACAACGCAGTTTGATTGCTACATTTTTATTTTTAGCTAACCTAGTTCTTGACCTTGGTTCCGATTTTGTAAACATTGAGTGAAAATTATTGGTCATTACCAAGGTCATGTTCAGCCCACGTGTTAGTCTGTTGTAAACAATTTTATTTTAAAATTTATTTCCAGTGTGGGAATCTGATTCTTAGATAGGGCTATTCTAGCCTACGTGCAAACTGGCATTTGTTTTTACTGCGCTGTTCAAGTTAAGTGACCACGTGAGCCATCATGTGATCTAAAATCGCGGGTTAAAACAGACATTTTCGTGTGGATTTGATCAGTCGTAAAATATACCTTCAAGCAGAAAGGTATTCCTGTTGTTGCCATTTGAATTGAGTTTTTTTTATTTAAAATAATTTATTCACCCTGGAAAATACTCTTCTTCAATGAAATTCTTGGACAAAGACATTCACTAAATTATTCGGAATTCAAAAGCCGGAATTATATTCTTGGTGACTCATCAAGGAACTGTTGACACATCAACACAAACTGGTTATAGAGGACGTCATCGCCTTCCATACTGGAACTTCATCGAGATTCGAACTTAAATTCAATTAGAACTTTTTAGTGATAGGACTTATATTTTTGAATTCTAGGATTATTTTTTGGATCAGATTCACAAACTGTAAGTCCTATTTTATATTTTTACCTTGTTTTCTAGGGAAATAAATTATTTTGTTAAATTTACAAAGCTTGTTGACTTCACTCTTTTCTTTTGTTACTTTTGTACGAGACTACACGTAACAACACACACACACACACACACACACACACACACACACACACACACACACATACATACATACATATACACAATAGATGGTCTGGATGAGATTCACCCGATGCTACTTAAGGAAGGCGCTCGAGTATTATCACAACATTTATTAGATGTTTCCAACAATTCACTTCCATCATAATATTTTCTACTATCGTGGAAAGAGGTCAGTTTTACTCCTATTAATAAAACTGAGACAAACAATTGGTTTTAAATTATAGATATATTTCTCTTCCAAGATGTGTAGGGAAACTTTCTGAAAATGTGTCTTCAAACTTTTATATAAATATCCTACGGCTAACAACCTAATTAGGCATTTTTAGTCTGAATTTACCCCAAAAAGATTCGGCTGTTTTATAACTGTGTGATGGTGTAAAATACGTTTTGCAAGAGAGTTGATGAAAACAAGGACATTAGAGTGGTATTTTGTGATATTAGTAAGGCCTTCTACAAATTCTGGCATAAAGGCTTAATCGATAAAATAAGTAATATTGAACTGGTGATAGGAACGGTTTAAAATTATATATCAAGATAGTATGCAAAATGTTGATATAGAAAGTTGCACTTCATACCAACAAAAGTATCCGGGCCGGTATGCCTCTGGGATCTATATATACTTTGAGCAATGTTATTTTAATTGTTATTAATGATATTTGTACTGATACTCGTTATTGATGTGTCAGAAACACACGCTGTACAAGTGGTTTGGCTGGGATAATCCCGCTTTAACGTATTTTGCCTACAAGGATTTGTTCATTTTTATTTCTCAACAGCAACCACCACAAAGCAGATGGTTTTTCTATTGCTGTGTATATAACCAAAATGACCTCAGTCCAGTTTAAGAGAGTCTGCTGATCATGCTTAGTAATCAGTAATTGTCGAGGACCCAACCCTGGCTGCTCAGCTGTTCGGAAGGAAGATGTACATAAAATCAGTTTTAGGCTGATCAATGGTTGATTGATTTTAATTCCAAAATCCTGATCAAAGTCCATACCCAGAATATCTCAAAAGGAATATCACCCACGATGATTTTCATAAATGACATAGTTATTAAAACTGTCACGTCTCATAAATATTCTTGCGTAACACATGATACAACAGTATCATAGATTATTCATGCACAGGAAAGTAACAGCAGAAACAACGGGAAATGTTACATATGCTGCGGTGTTTGAAATTAAACTTGTTAGGAAATCATTAGTGCTTCTTTAAAGTAGTTATATGTGGCACATGAGGAGCTAACGTGAATTAACATTAGCCCGTAGGTTTACATTGTGTGCCTCTTGGGGGCCATAGGGGAAATCCTGTGTTAAAATTGTCCATAGGTTTAACATAAAGATGGTACTATCGGCTTAAACGGTTTATAGGGTCCAAATGTTTTAAAGGATTATAACTTAAACATTTTGATTACAATTCAGTGCACATACCCTACTATCCAGCAACCATTCTTTGATTACAATGGAACACATACCCTAAAACCCACAATCACTTTTTTATTACTATACCGACATACACACCTAACCGCTTTTTGATTACAGTCCAGCTCATACCCCAACACTTTAACGAAAAGAGTAGGAGTGTTTACATCCACACGCTATACTTGCATACACGCTATAACTCAGGAAGAAGGATATGGTGTAAAGGAATGGAATGAAATAGACACAGTCTGACACAAACATACTATACTATCACACACAAGGGTAGGAAGTATTTACAGACACACTTCTATACCCTCTAACAATGTAAACACAAGAGAGAAAGGGTAAGAGAAATTAAGTTTTAGTTGTCAACATAGATATACACAAAACATACGCAAACACACAAGTACACATTTTTGGCAAATAATTAGTATATCTCTTTTTCTAGAGATTAGGGTGGCCCTGAAAAAGGCAATTGTTTCTTTTCTTTTGATTTTTTTTTTTTTTTTTTTTTTTTTTAGCCTCAGAAAATTAGCATAAGTGGATGAGTGGCTAGGTCTTCTTCTCAAAATTCATCTTCAGAAACCCTTGCATCTCCACATTAATTTTTTAGATGTGGTCATGATCGCACCCGCTTAATATCTACGTACAACACACTGAATGAAATACCGGTTTCGTGGGAATCTAGTCTGGCATTTCGTATAGGTATGGTAGTAAGTCAAACTTTGTGTAGGCATAACAGGTGGAATGCCAATCTGACTAAAATCTGATCCCCGCTGTTACAAATGAAGATCTGACAGCTACCGCTTAGGGGTCATGTTCTGGTAACATATGTTATTACCATAATCGCTAATTTTATCAACCAATCAGATAAAGTCTAATAGTTTCGCGTTTGGAGACAGAGCACTGTGGATGGAGAGCACGAATGTGTACCGAAAGATTTTATTCACTTTCAGATTTTTGAAAGCTGCATTTCCATAGACTAATTCAAAGATCACCAGAAGATGACCCTTATGCGGTTGTCGTCAAATCTTCACGTAGGACAGCGGGGATCTGATTTAATTAGATTGGGTGGAATGCCTGACTAAACATCAGTACTAAATTTATTACGCTATGCGAAGTGTTGCTTATTATTGCGTTGATTATTAGGCGTCGCACAAGAAAGGATAGAAATGTCATCTCTTGTAACATTGTATAGTACATGTATGATTTATAGGTCAATTGTACGGAACGATAAAAGTCCCTGTGGATTAAGTATCTTATCCGTAATAACAGCAACCAAAAAAATAAAGACAAAAGAGACACTTTTCTTTCCTTTGGTATATTCTCTTTGAATAAGAATCACGATGAAATTTCATAACACATCACAAAATTAAGTTTTCTTCTTCGTTCTTTCACTGTCTGTCTCCGTTGAATTTCTTCACCGGTACAGGTTCTTTCCCTTCAGTTTCTTCTAATTGTCTTGTCTTCTTGAATTTCTTTATGGTGGGTTCTTCTTCTATTTCTGAGGAATGCTCGTCCTCCTTCTTGTTATCCTTTTTCTTGGGGCACTCTGACGACCAATGTCCTTTTTCCTTGACATTGATAGAAGGTATCTTTACTTTTGTCTCTCTTTCTCTCGTCTTTCCTTTCCTTTCACATTGTGGACATTCTGGAGTCCAGTGTCTTTTCTCATGTCAAACAAGTAATTTGACTTTTAGCTCGAGTGGAGTAGTCCTGTAGTCTTGATAGATGCCATATAATTTCGAATAACTCTTTGTAAATTTCTGACGAAAGGGCTTTGACTCTTCCCTCTTCACAGACTGAAAGTTGAATGAATATATTATTTTAGGGTGAGAAATTCGTTATGTAGAGAGGGATTGTGTAAACACTAAGCAAAATCAAATTTTTTATTCAAGTTGAGACGATCACATTATTCCATCGAGAAACCAGAAGAAGCCAAGAGACGACGACTTTTGGTGTCGCGTTACTTGCTAAGTGAAGTGTTAGCACAAGTGCATACCAGTGATTTCGAAGATGACATGAGTGAACCTGAACCAACACCCTCTATCAAAAGACAAAGGGAATCAATATCCACCAAGAAAGAAAGTCGTTCAGTAGCTCCTGAAGATTATGGTTACAGTCGAGATACCCAGAAAGTGACTTCCAGAAAATGTATATCCACGCTTACACATACACAGTAAAATGTAAAGAGTTCAAACTTCAAATGCCACCAAAAATACATCCAGTTTCATTACAGATTTGTAGGATTCGTTGTTAAAAACACTGAAACAACAATGCCAAGATAAAGATGACGATTATTTGACTCTCAGTAAGTCACGACACTTTAAAGTCTCCCGAACTCATGCAGGAATATTTAAAGAGACTGTATGTGGTATTCCAGAAATGCAAAAACGTCGAGACGTATTGGCCCAGTCGCGGAGCTTACATGTTTCGAGGTCCAGATTTTCCAGATGGAAAATGCACTCTTGTGTTTCAGCATCAAAAGCATTTCGATGCTGAAGTAGAGTTGGAGTGTGGAATGGAAACGGATGATTTCTCATTCTCCTTTAGAAGACCTGGTCTTATGCTGTGGTGAAACCAATTGTGAGACGTGACCTTCCTGCTTGAAGATAAAATTAAAATCCAATCACCAAACAAACCAAACTGCACTTTTTAGGGACACCCATATATCTAGAAAAGATAGATACTAGTCATTTGGCAAAAGTTTATATTTGTTTATATTTTGTGTGTGTGTGAGTGTCTTTGCCTTCCTCCAAAAACTAAAGTTTGACAAAAATTCCGTTTTAATAATGTGTTTGTAAGGTATAGTATATTTGCCGGTATAGTCTGTATGTATCAATCCTTCTCTAATGTTAAATCTACTATGTGTAAAAATGAAATTGAGAAGCATAATTTCTTTTACGTCCACGCGATTTCTGTTCATTTTGTATTCTCTCTATCACTTCCGTCCTTCTAGCTTGTAAAGTGGTGCGTTCATCAGGCCATTCATGGTCGATCGTGTTAAAGAATAATGGCAGACTACTGTAATGTTGGAAAGTTGGGAGAAGCTATACGTTTATTGGAAAGAGAAGAACACCTCCGAGGTCGGGTGAAGGGGATGAACTGCTATCCCCATAAACGTCATCTGAAGAGGGGGCGACTTCCCTAAGAATAGCCAAGGAGATGGTGAAAGAATTGATGGATGAGGAAGTCAATATAAAAGCAGCGTAGGATGAGAAGAAAGAAAGGAGATGACCGAAAGAGAAGAGAACGGGAATTTGACAGGTTAAATTCAAACTGGATAAAAATCCAATAAACGTTCAGAAGGTTGGCAAAAATATATTAGATGGAGATGGAGGAGGAAGACGAGAAGAAAGAATATTTGGAGAAGGATGCCAATGAACCAAATTTTAGGCTCCTTGTCTCCACCAATGGAGGTATAGCAGCCACTAATGGAAGCATCTACGTCTCTAGAACAGAGTGATACTAATCATTTGCCAAACAGTTGTGTTTGTGTGTTTGTGTATGTTTTGTTTACATGTATGTTGACAACTTAAACTTAAATCCCCTACCCTTCTCTCTTGTATCTGTATATGTGAGAGGGTATAGTAGTGTGTCTATAAACACGTTGTACCCTTGTGTGTGATAGTATAGTATGTTTGTGTCAGACTGTTTCTATTTCAACCCACTTCTTTTGCTTCTTCCTGAGTGATAGCGTGTCTGTGTGTATGCAAGTATTGAATGTGGATATAAACATTCCTACCATTTTCGTTAAATTGTAGCGGCAATTGCTGGATCGTATTCAAAAGGTGGGTCGCTGGATAGTAGGGGTTTGTGTTGGATTGTAATAACAATGTTTAGTTTACGTTATGGCCCTATAAAACTTTTGATCTTATAAAACTTTTTTTTATTCTGTAAAACGTTTGACCCTATAAACCATTTTCACCCTAAAACTTCTGAGCCCATAGTAATATCCCCATGTTAAACCTATTGACAATTTTAACATAGGATTTCACGTATGAGCCCCAAGAGACCCAGAATGTAAACCCACGGGCTAACGTAATTCACCTTGGACCCTAAAACATCGCATATAACTACTCCTTTGTTTCACCTTTATAAAACGCCTTTTGTAGAACGTGTATATTATTTCTAATTAGGGACCCGATATAAAACAATTCAAGCTGATGCAGATAGAACCGTTAAGAGCTAATAAAATCTACATAACATGTTAACATTTTAGGGGAGACAAAATTGGCAAGACTCAAAAAGATGCTTCAAACACAAACTCGAAACATTTTTTTAAAATGCATTATGGCGTGGCTCCTGGACATTGGCTTTGGTTTCAATAACTGTTCAGGAGGTAAGTTACAGGCAACTTATTATAGTGACTCATTATAACAGATCATACATACAAGACATCGACTTTGTTGCAGCTTATTTAAACGTTTAAATCTTTCCACAACACACAACAACAACAACAACAACTCACGTGCAATTTAGTAATATGTGCATAGGCGTATATGGAGGGTGTGGGGGTGTGGTGGAGAAAATCAGAGGGATATATTAATATACTACACATTGATTTCCTTAAAAATCGAGGGTGAATTCCATGAATAGGTGTTATTGAAGGCATTGCTAAAGGTGCTGTTTTGAAGGACCAAACAAATGCCCTTTTGTTCGAGTTTGCAAAATAGCTTATTATCTGAAAGAGAATAATAGGAACTTTATCTCGTAATATAGACATAATTTCGTCATTAAGGGGTAACCTTTTGTGTCCTCTTGCAATTGCTTGAAGTGAAATAGATATTCCTTTATCTACCCACCACACCCCCTGAAGGCCGTAGAGAGCGATCACGGGCCCTGGGCTAAGAAACACCCGGGCCTCTTCTAGTTCTTGTCCAAACAAAATTTTTCTTTTATAAAATTAAAAAGTGTTGTTCGGCCCAGGCCCCGGGGATATATCCCTGGTTGCCCCCCCCCCCCCGGTTGGCCCAGCACCCCCTACCCTCGACCAATGTCAACATTTTCATATTTTGTCTTTTAAGAATACAGTTCTTTCTCTGCTATAAAAGCGTATCGTCTACTGTTATATATTACTACAATACTGTGTGCAAACATTTATTTGAATGTATCACTAGCTTCGTTTGTTTTGTTGTTGTTGTTTTGGTTTTTTTTATGGGTTTTTGTTGTTCTTGTTGTTTTGTCTTCTGGTGGTTTTTTTTTTTTTTAAATGTTTGCAACCGTTTTCCTTCATTACTCACGCGAGCTACATCACCAAATTAAAGATTATTGTTTTTTGATCCCCTCTTCAATAGTTATGTATTTTCCATGAAGACTTCTGCAAACAAATGTATAACTTAAATCGAAGAAGGAAAAATTAAAATCGGGAAATGAAAGAAAATACATCACTATAGGTCAAAGGACAGAACGTCCCGCGCAAAAGTGGCAGTACGAAACAACTTTGGCACTCCTTTTTTGGGGGGGGGTGTCCCTCGTCTGATCTTTTCAGACCATTCAAGGGGGCCCCACCTCCCTCACTTTATTTTTACCCGAAGGCTTATTATAGAAGTGTTTGCTATTCTTTACGTTTTTTCTTTAATTGAAGGGTGTTTGCCACTTTTTTTTATGTTTTTGAATTCTTTGTTCTTGGAATTTTTTATTGATTGTATATATCTTCTCGAGTCATTTAGACTAGGCCTACATGAAAACCAGGTCATTAGACCAACCACTGGGGTTCGTATCGTTGCTCACAACTTACCAGTCATACATGTACTGTAGTTATTGTATAGTGCATGTATGACGACAGGGGCTCGTATCGTTGCTTACAATTTAGGGTAACATGGTCATATTCCGATCAGTAGGGTAATTCCGACCGTGGATGTACCTCCTGCTGTTTACAACAAAGATGTGCAAATTACTTGCTGTGTTCTTTGTTTTTATTTGTGCATATGCGTATGAAAATTAGTAAATATGTTTCCAGGCGACGAGGGCGTCGCGTGACATAATGACGTAATCGCCTCCGTGTTCTCTCTTCCGCGCGAGTTCAGAAGAGGCATTCTTAAATTTTTTTATTCAGGACCCTAGTCAGGCATCAATAATTCAAGATTTGTATAGCTTTCAATAACATAATAATTATGCTATCGTAGCTTTAAAATAA
>JAECUM010002727.1:0-110168 GCA_016617855.1 Megalonaias nervosa | reverse complement strand
TGTGTGTGAGAGAGAGAGAGAGAGAGAGAGAGAGAGAGAGAGAGGGAGAGAGAGGGAGAGACATATTATAGGATCCTAAAAATATGAAATCCGGAAATCACGTTTAGATCTAGAGACCTATACGGAACTGAAAAAGAACGATTCCATCAAGACTGGATGTCAGAAAATCTGACACTTGTGTTTATTGTTCGTCGTAATGCAGCTGATCTGTAATCTTCACAATATACATACAGCTACATGGGGATGATGACGGATAAAACAATACGGAGTCCAGGTACTGGCGGGTATAGTTGGTCTGCACACTCACATCTGTAGACATGTCGACGGTAGCTGCGATTGCATGAGAAGACAAGATTACTCTGAAAACCTGGTTACTCTGATACTTTTACAACAATGTAAACATTGGAAAACTTAATATAGTCGATATTAGAATGAATTTTAGAATTTTCTTTTGAACCTACCCGTTGTACATGCTGGATAACTTCCCGTATAGCCCATTATACATGCACATTCTGCAGGCGCGACACATGTCCCGCCATTTTGGCATTCAGATGAACATATGACTGAATATAAAGAAGATATATAGACCAAATATAGTTTTCATTTCATTAATCAACATATTGTTATCCTGAATTTAATGAAAAAGACCTCAAAGCGACAAAGAGTGGTTTTCCCTACGTTAAGCTTAGTGTCTAGCTTAAATATTTTTAAAAGCTTTTCTTAATTCAATTGATTTTTGACCATAGATCATGATGCCAATTATATTCTCCAATTAAGTTATCGTCATATAAGGCGCAAAACAATCAGCATTATGTAAGCAATACCTAAAACGTAATCTGTTCAATGGCAAACAAATTACATCAAATATAAATCCTAAAATGAAATGTAATGAAATGTATATTCAAATGTATGAACAAATTTGGGAAGTTCAACATATCTATCGTATTTTTGCAGCTGATCATATCTTAGGGAACAGATGATAGGAATAAATATATATGAAATAAATGCCGTATTTGTAATTGTTATGCTCCAAAACAGACTCGTTTGCAACAAGTGACTTTGAAAATCAAACTTGACTTACGAATATTACAGTTCTGGTTGCCATTGTGCTTCCATCCGTGGCAACATGATTTGTAGTAGAATTCTGTTGCCGTGGTTCGATGTCCTTTCACTATACACCTACATACAAACAATCGGTTTTTATAAAGTGATATATTTATATTGCATATATTTTGCAAGTTTACTTATGAAGAATATATAAGAGTCAAGATTTTATTAAGCAGATAATACTACACACTCTGCGCTATTTTATACAGACAAAATAGATAAACTTTTATTGGGATTTATTTGTGCTTTAAATGAATCGATTACAGTGTTAGTCACATGCTCATCCTGTGAAAACGTAAGTCGACCATGTTAATTTCTCCTTTGAATACTTTCCCCGATCATATTAACATTTGTACTAGTACATCCCGAACCTAACTGTCCAAGAAAACACTTCTTGTCTGTTAATAACATATTGACAGAGGTCAATAACACTTACCTAGTACCTTCCCTTACCGTCTACAAGTGGGGCTAGATTTCAGCTTTCACCAGTGAACTCATAGCCATCTTTCACTTTGCCTCCATAAACCAATTGGAGATGTGTGCTATTTTCATTCCATCTATTGCTGATTACCACAATCTGGGGCGATTCACCCAATTCGAGACAGCCAAGTGGGCGTATGTCACTCCCTCCCCCGACCCCGCATTACAAGCATGACCTTTGGGCCTGTAGGTTTGGGCTCATGAGGTTTATAAATTACTTGAATGAAGCTCACCTCAGTTTGATGCCGTATCGACTGCCGACAATACCGTCCAGCCAACCAGCCTGCGATCCAAACTATGGCTTCCATTGTTTACCGTCCTAAGCCTCGTCAAGACAAGCCATGGAACGTTAGCTTAGTTCGGGATCTATTGAAAGATCTGTCCATTCACCTATCATCACCACGTTCTCGGCGATACTGCCGACTAGAAAAGCGCCTTACGACCAAGTCAGGTATCGACCTAGTTTCATTTCGAAAAGCCGTCCGTACAGATCTGACAACTACACCACACGGATACGACTAGCCATTTACTCACGTCTTGTCCTCTCGAGCGGTAAAGATGATGGTCACACATCGCATATTCCTCCGGGTATGAATTATACAGATGCAGATCTTGATCACGACCAGGATGACCGACACACTGAGTGCGGAGGATTAACCTGATGATGTTGACTCACAACCCATCATTAAGAGGATTGAGATAAACTTTTAAACGCCTATAGAGGAATTCATATGGTGTTCCTTACAAACCTCCCTCTTCTACAAGGCCTCAATGTTCATCAACCCCTCACCAGCCTCCACGTTCTCGAAGTTGCCAGGTTTTTGTTTTTCAAACAGCATTGGACCTATCTCTTTCCGCATGACAACTGGGCGATCCAAATTGTCTCGTAACAGCTTCGTATCTCGTGTTGCCATCCCCTCCCCATTCGCCTTCTAGATTCCTGACTCAAGTACCGTCGGATATGGTAAAGTTTACACTTTTACAAGAAATCAGAGAGCTTAGGAAGAGCGGGCAATGGATATTGTTAGTGATCAACTATCTCCAGGGTTTTTATCCAAGCTTTCTCTAGTTATGAAGCCCGGTGGAAAAAGCAGACCAGTCACTTACCTCACTCATCTAAATCAATTCATACTTAAACCGAAATTTAAGATGCAGACCTCCTTTTCATCCGTCCAAACGAAATTGCTGTGAATCTCGATCTGACACATGCATAGTTTCACGTTCTAATCCTTATGTCCTCACGGTTCGCGTGTGGAGGAACTTGTTATCAGTTTAGCGATCTCACTTTGGTCTTACACATAAGTCCTTACGAAACTTCTCAACTTCGTCGTCTCCCTATTGCGGACAACAACATCTATTTCCACGGCGACATATTTGGACTACATTCTCCAGAAACATATAGCAAGTTCTAATCTGGTCGAAGAAAATAACCATCTCATTTCACTTTTATATCATCTAGGTTTTTTGTTCAATTGGGAAATGTGCAATCTTTGTCAACCCCAACAGTTCGTCCATCTCGGTATGAAATTTATTTCACTGTTGAGCCTGGTAAGTCTGCCCCTCCCTCAGGTGCTCCTAATTGTCGATCTTGCAGAGTTCATTTCATACACGAAACGGATAACAGCTTGGGAATTTCTTCAACTAATCGGATTATTCTAAGCCCGCTGGGGCGCGTATACATGAGTCCGTTGCAGACGGCCTTACTCTCTAAATTGCGCTTTTCAATCACGTTCTATTACAGGATCAGCATAACCAGGGAGATTGTATCGTTTCTGGACGAGAGGTGCAACCACTGTTGGTTCACAGCAGGAATACCTCTCGAACAGGCGCCAACAGCTGTCACAGTAAACAAGACGCAAGCATTTATGGTTGTGGAGCCCATCTTTTCTAGGACTTCGGCAATGTTAGCGACTAGTGGAGTCCGAAAGATGCAATTCTGTTGGAGATGAAAACTATCATCAAAGCTTTTAAATTTTAAAATGACATTTTTCAGAACAAGGTCGTGCTCATCATGTCAGACAACTCATTGGTAATGACGTAAATGCTCAAACACGGCGGTAGCAAATCACCCCAACTCTGCATTTTGGTCGGCGGTGGTGTTTATATAGCAACTTCGACATCCTGATCAAGCATATTCACGGCAGACGCAGTGCCTTGGCCGATCCACTGTCAAGGAGAAGTCAGATTCTCCATACATAATGGTCTCTCGATATGTCTGTGTTTCATGAGACTTGCCAGCTATCGCGATGATGGATCTTTTTGCAACCAGGTGCACTCACAAACTTTCCTTCTTAGTTTCCGCAGCACCAGATCCCGATTCTTGGTACGTCGATGCTTTTTCTCCCAGCTGAGAATATTTGTGGGTGTTTGCCTACCCCGTCCTCCAGAGATTATACCGGAAACGAGGGGCCAGACGTGCAAACTGATTCTGATTGGCCCTCTCCAATGGGACAAATCCTTGATACCGGCCAGGCAGAATCTTCTCAAACAGCTTCGGGCCCGGGTGTTCCATCCTTTTCCGGACCGTCTTTTCCTTCAAGTTTGGCTCTTGTCAGGATAGCCATGATTCAGTTGCGGAATAAATTGAACGAGCTATAAGAACCTTCTCTTCAATGCCCTACTAAGATGAGTGGCGCATTCTCAGGGTCTAGTGTAATGTCAACAACATAGTTCCTCTGAGTTATTCTTTCCCCCGAGTAATCCACTTTTTTATGTCGCTGATCGAGTAGAAAACGTTGGCTCAATTTAATATTAAGGGCTTCCGTTCTATAATATCGGACACGATCAGTCATCGTGGGAGAGGATCTTTTTCATATCAAAGACCTTCCTGATGTGTTGTCCAACTTTGACTTACATAGGCCTAAATCAGTCACTTTCTTTCCTAAAGGGAACCTGTCCTTTTTATGACTTGGCTGAATTCAAACAAGTTCTAGCCAATATCCAGGACCTTGATGTTGCACCTTTCATACAAAAAAATAAAAATAAAAAAAGTTTCCTGACAGCATTTGCTTCGGCATGCAGAGTCAGTGAATTAAATACTATTTCTATTGATCCAGCCTCAGTTTCGATCAAAATGTTTTGATTCATCCTCTCTCCTGTATTGACACATCGTTAGAGGATTTCAAAAAGGGCGCGATATGTCGGATCTCAGATTTTATCTGAAGTGGAATGATCCAATTCTTGGAGCTCGAAGACAACTGTTTCTCCCAGTTAAACTTAGGAAGGACGAAATATCTCTTCGAGCATAGTGACAGAAATGCGTAATGCATGCTGTATAATCTGCCGTATCGCCAGAACAGAGCCGACTCATAAAGACCTCTGCCTTTGACTATAATGTCTCTATCAAAGATATCGTCGTTTGGCAGTCGTTTCTTACGCACAGTCAGCCATCTCCAGGTTTTATTTTAGAAACTTATCTCCACATCGACACAATCTGGATATTCCAGGTCCATTTTCAGTTGCACATGTTGATTCCAGACCGATCTGATATCAGCACACCCTACGGATGAGCACCCTGCTCTTCATTCGCCCGTAAATTGCATTCTGTAAGAAAATGTAATTAGTATTTGTTCTTACAGACAAAAACCACGTCACCTTCGGTTGTGCATCTCGCAATTAGGAGAGTGAGTTAATCTTCAATACTCTCCAATGAGAGGTTACCTGAGGTATAGTCTGGATGCTCAACATTCTCTCCTCCAAATACCCATTCTCATAACAGCAATGTGATCGGGAAAAGCATTCGAAGGACAAATCAAATTTTATAGTAAATTATGTTTTTCATGGAATACTTTACTATCACATTACTTAAACACCTTCCCATCCTCCCCGCAATGGTAGCATCCCGTTCCACGATGTTCTGCTCTGTTTACAACTAACGTTTTCCTTTTATGTTGTTGGATAAAATTGGTCGATATAGATTTGTCTTAATTTATGCCGATTCGCTAAAATATATTTTCGAGAAAAAAAATCACTTCCAGTTTTGCATGAAAATATTTTCTGTTCTTCTCCGTGTCTGTTAGTTATGTTCCTGCAAGCAGCAAAATGAAGCTACAAAACTAAATCGGTTAGCTTTGATTTAAATATTTCCGATACGAAACAAGAAATGAAGGATCGCATGAAGTCAAGTGGCTTAAGCTTGCGTTTGTAGAATCTAGACTTTTGTATGCAATTAATATTTTACATTGTTTCCCTGAAATCAAGCATAAGCGGTGCCACATTGACACTTCTTCAGATACATTGATCCGAAGGCATCCAGCATGATGCTTACCAATCCACAACACGACTGGCACAGTAATTTTCCAACTGGTAGACAACGTTCTTTGTCAAACAGACATTTCTGAAACAAACAATTACAATCAGTGAGGAAACATAGTAGTATAGTGCAACATATTATGGACTAGGGGGAATCCTTTGACCAAAAGGTAGCAAGATATAGCGTCTATCAAATTTAATAAGGAGAACAATTCTAATATTGTAACATGTTGGGTCTGTCTGACCTATTACTGAAATCTTATGAGGGTAAGCAGGTTATTTGGGGAAATGGAAATTAACTTTAAGCGGTAGGTTTGACATATGTAAGGTTATAGCCTATAGTGGGAAGGAAGGGTAATATTAAAAATGTCCATAGATTTAGCACACATTTTCTCTGACCAATGGATTGACCTACTATCCATTATGAGTACCCATACTATTTAAATCCCCTACAATTACCAGACGGCAGTCCTGTTTCACTGACAAACTATTATAGTTACTTTTCAGCATAAGGCAGGGATAGGAGGTAAAAGAAGATGTATAAAATCGAATTTAAATCCCTTATAAACAAAGCAAATCTCATACCCTCTGGAATTTTCCTGCCATCCATTAAAAAAAAATATATATATATATATATATATATATATATATATATATATATATATATATATAATCATGATCCAAATACAATCTCATAAATATTATCATCCATGTAGTGAAAGAAGTGATAATACAGGATGGAAAGAAGCATAAAAGCACACATTTCAGAACAAGGGATATCCCGTAGAAATAATTTATTGTAGTTTAATAGGCGCAGAGGGGTGCATACAACATCTTAAATTTAAGATTGTCACTGAAAATAAGACTTATTCTGGTGTTACAGACCGCGCGCGTGTGACTTTGATTTAAGACAAGAAGCGCAAATATTAATGTTTTAATAGTTTGGATTCAATTTCAAAACAATGGCATCATTGGACATGCTGATGTTAAAATTTTGATTTTATAAAGTTGGGAGCTTTGCGTTTTGTTTTAGAAAACTGGGATCAGTACCAGTTCATTTCGTGAAATATTGGATAAAATTTCAAAAGATCAACGATTTATTGTAACAGTTTCCTGTCTGGGTATTTGGTTTTCAAACAGCAAAATTAAATTTAAAAACAATATGTCAAAGAAACCGCAACTATAGGGACAAGTGTCAGTTCATAGGGTTTTTTTGTTGTTTTTTTTTATCGGCACTGATGCGACTGAGGTGAAATTATCGGGTAATCTCTGAATAGGTCCGAATGACGATTGGCAGTCAGAGTCGAGCATTGCAAATAAACTCGGTATAGGAAAAGTCTAAGTATTGCTCATTTACTGGAACATTTAGCATCTTGTTGTTAGAGTTGAGAACAATTTGAAACTATTCTATCAATATGTAATTATGAAAGCATGGATATATGCTAGAGCATGAATTGAAGTTGAAGTTATAGCAAAAGTATTTTCCAGTTTGCGCTGCAGCCAAACAGATATATTATGCTAACAAGAGGCTGTTGGGTATTTACACTATGCATTTTGGAAACGCGTAGTATGGGAGACAACTCTACATTTCATTGATTGGAATATTACGAAACAGTAACTGTGAAGAACTTGTTGTATGAGTGTGCCTTTCTCGATCGTACTTACCCGCGTTCCTAATTCTTGTTGTTTCGGATAAGATTTGGAATTATTAATTTAGAAGGTTGAACAGCTATTGTTTGTAACTGCTCTTTTATAAGCTCTGTCTTCTGCTTCAGGTATTGGAATTTCTGCTTCAGGTTGTGGCCGACGACCTTTTACTTTATGTTTTGGAATTTCTGCATTTGGATGTGGTTGCAAATTTTCTGCTTGAGTTTGATGCGCTACAAGCAAGGTTGGATTTGACTCTAAAATTTCGTGATATAGCATGTGTCCAATTTTCTGTCTTCTAATATTTTTGCATGAATTGAGCATCAGCCTTGGGTGGATCACTAAAGAAAACATGTTCTGGTAGCCCAGTAAAGTTTGGCTTTCGCAATGTAATTTGACATATTGTATTTAATAGTTGCAGCAATTGAATTAATAGCGCATCAAATGTCATGTGATCAAATAATAGGCCCCAGATAGATTTTACCTTTTAATTCATTTATCATAACCCGAGGAACTTTTTGTATAATACATGACAATGCATGCAAATTAAATGCCTAGAAAGAGTTTGTCTAAATCATTATTATATCTTTCCTATATACACTGCCATCTTTGGGAATTATTATACTGCCTTTATTACGTATTGAGTAAAAATATACCTGTGCATTTGGAAGGATATGTGCGCCGTGTGGCAGCAATTTAACATAGAATAGTGGTTTCCACATACCAATACAGTATTTTACAGCTCTAATTTCTGCAAAGCTCATTCAGAAATAATATGATTTTGTTTCAGCAAAACAAGCAATACAATATTTCCACACAAATTTAGATTGGACTGCTTAAACATATGCACGGTTTCAGTCAACTGATGAAATATCGGAGACTCTCAATATCACAGAACAATGACAAAATACGAATGTTGGTGATTTGAAAAAGAAACAACCATGAATAGCTAAGTTTTCGTAAAATGTTTGGCGACATGAATATTACCAGACGAAGAAACGTTAGAAAGAGATAAAAGACTGAATGCTGCTTCGCATTCACCGCCCCCTCCCTTTCATTACAGTACAAGCTATTGTTAATCTTATCTCTTCTTGGAGGGGATACAAGTGATAAAGTGCATACTCTTCTGCACATTTTTCTTAATGGGAACTAGTAGTGAGTTATCTTTACTAACCAGGTGACGCAACCGTTACCCGTCCATAAATCGGATTACCTCTATAGTCCTCTTTGATAGATAAGCAAAAGAAACTCGATTAAACTGTGTGGTTACAGTATCTTTAATTATCCTAAGTACGTTTTGATGTACGCCTAGAATAATTGGTAGTAACTGGGTACATATTGAAAGAATGATAGATCTAGACGATATTTAAAATGTTAAAAATGACTTGAAATCGCCATCAGAAATAACTTTCAATTGCAGTATGGTATGTAATTTTAGAACTGGCATTGTTTCAAAACACACACACCGCACAGACATATATATATATGTGTGTGTGTGTGTGTGTGTGTGTGTGTATTTACATATATATAAAACTTTTATGAATAGTTAGAAATAACCTGCAGTATATATATATATATATATATATATATATCTTGATATATTATTGACAAAGGTTGACTATTTTATCAGAACTCAAATTATATAATAAAAAATTATTAAAAAATTATGGTGTGCATAATACTGATAATCATAAAATAAATAAGTAAATAATTAATCATAATATATTCAAAATCAATTTTAAAATACCATTTCATTTTTAAAGAATTATTAAACTTATTTTTATCATATTAGTTTATCCTTTCACTAGTTAATTTATTCAGTAAATTAGAATAATATACAAATTATTTTAACTAAATTGTAAACAGGGGACATAATTCGAAAAAAAAACATTGAAAAGAAAAAAAAAATGATTAATGAATGTCGTATTGTGTTTTGGAATTTGGACCTTTTAGATATACCGTATTAAGACGGTGAATCCAATAGGTTTCGTTTAGCAGACGTTCCATCTCAGAATCAGCTATAACAATAGGATGAAAGGAGAAATCTTGCAAAGTATGGGAATTCTTGTTAAAATGTGCGGCAACATGAGATGAAAATGATTGATCGATATAATTTTTTATGACTGTTCTATGTTGGTTCATACATTTAGATATTTGTTGACTGGTTTGGCCAATATAGTGGATGCCACATTTTTTTGCATGTGATCAAATAAATAACATTTGATGTTGCACAATTAGTATCACAACGCACATTAAAAGTTTCGTTCGTATTATTACTATTGAAAGAAGTATTCTCATTAATAAAAGAAGAGAGCGCACATCAAGGTCTATTACATATAGTTGATGATCCATTTTTATATAATATTTTTCTAATTTAGAATTAATTAGGAAATCTTGAACATTTTTAGGCTTTTGTGGGTTTCCTTTCGTGTAGCGATGTAACACTTGCTTTACATGATAATTTTAATAAATCCCAATATTTATTGATAACCTTACCTATATTAGGCAAACTTGGATTATATTGAATAACAAAAGGAATTATCTTTTCATTTCTATTTTTGATTTTACATTGTAAATATTCAAGTTGCGTAAAAGAAGATCCCTTTTGGAAAGCAGTATTAATGATATCAATAGGGTAATTTCTATTTAAAAAAATGCTGACCTAATTCAGTCAAAGCAATGATATTGAATTCAGTCTGAATTCAGTTTGATGAAGGAATAAAGTGAAACCGGTCACACATTCTACGTGTTGGTGTTTTTTATGTTATAATATATATATATATATATATATATATATATATATATATATATATATATATAAGGTTGGTTATAAGTTATATATATATATATATATATATATATATATAATTTGCTTGCAATCATTGCCTTTAAAAGGATGTGATGGAAATAGACATTATTTAAACATTATTTAAACATTCAATGTTTTGTTCTTTTATTAGAGTTCAGAATATAGTGGCTATAGAATAAAGATTGCTTACTGTAAATACGGCTTATACAACATTTCATCAAAACGCTCCTTTTTGAAGTTTGATATGGCTAATGTGACGCAATGTCTTCTGAAAGTTGCCTTGCATATTTGCCCAAACATTTCCTATACTGAATTTTGAGGTTACAATTTCGTTAATTATATTCAGTACGTGTTACTGTATTGCTGGGTGGAACTGAATGATATGACAATAAGTAATAAAAGAGTACGTATCGAACGAATAGTAGGTATAGCAAAAACATTTACAATTATATAAAATGAAGAGTTCAGCAAATATCTGTAATCAATATATTGATTTTCATCTGTCTGCATATGAAATGTGCACATCTGTATAAAACTTTAAAAAGGAGAGCGATGGGAATATAAAATCACTTGCATGTAAAATATCCATCCAGCTTAACGTTGAAGTTGGACAGCGGTAAACATTATGCATACGCATGTTCGAATAGTAAAAATAATGTTTTAAATCTTCAATATTTAACTTTATGGAGACAAAATTACATTTTCTTTACAAATTAGTCCCTTGACCGCGGAATAATGGTTTGTTCGCACAACCACGGAACCAAATTAGGATCATAAAATAACTTTATATGCGACCCGTTTCGGAAAAATTTCTTCTTTTACTTTTATTGACGGCATTGTCTAACATGTTCTAAGAGCATCTTAACAAACAAACATTTCAACCATCTCATGCATTTGTTTTTTTTTTTTGTTTTTTTTTCCTTAGTTCTTCTCTCAACTGAGGAATCGTCATTAACCAAAATTTTGATTCCATTACCAATATCTAAATATATTTTGGAACGTACATTTAAATCAGTGTGAATATCAGCTTCTGGACCAGTAGTGATGGCGCCGCCTACAGACAATTTTCAAGGGCAGATAACTGACCACTACTCCTCAGTGGACGACAATATCAAGAATCACGGCCTCACAAATGTAACAGAAGGAAGTGAAGCCACCAATTTCACTAAAATTCAACAACTATGTTATTTCCCTAAAATACAAAGTGAAAATTCAAAAGCTACTTACAATATTATGAACTTAATCCCAAATAATTATATATGCCCTATCACAATGTGTAGGAATATAGACTGTCCCAAATGAGTTCCTATTGTCAGTTATGTTCTGATATACCAATGACATAATCCAAAATGTCTTTGAATGAATTCAGAAAATCTGTAATAACGTTTTAGTCCAAACCGTCAATGAGCAATGTTTAGTTCCATTAAATAATTTAAATAAATAATTCCTCTCAAATTGTATCTGATAGCAATTATATTTGACGCCCGATAAAATAGGAAACAAAATACTTGTTAACCACACACTTTTTATACAGATCCCAACTTGACCTTCGGCTAATAGATTGCCCTGGAAAACCCAAATTTTCTCCAAATTGTAAACATGTTCAATTTCATGAGCTTTAGGTTCACAAAGAAGGCTCAACATGAAAATCAAACATCAGTAAACATCTTTTTTGTAACTTACAGATATGACTATAATCAGGCAGGAAAACAACTTCATTTACAACTTACAAAGATGACATCAATCAACTGCACAATTTAAATTAAGTATGCATAACATCCCCTTTATAAAGGAAATGAAAGATTTATGCGATAAAGCTTCTTTTACATAATAGTTACATATTTATATAATACTATGATAACTAAAATAACACATGAAGATGTTTTATGAATGACACTCAACTTATTTTCACAAAATATACATAAAATAAAACAATTTAGTCATTCTATGCGCGTGATAGTGCTTCTTGAAGCAGATCATCCGTTCCCTGTTGTGTTCTCCAGCAGCATTAACTCCACCTTAACAATCTTTGATTTTTATTTTTCATTTTGTTAATGAAGATAAGGGGTTTGTGATCACTGAATACAACAACCGGAGAAGGGGCTGAACAGATATACATTTGAAAATGCTGTAAAATCAATATTAAAGCCAAACATTTGTGGAATATTTATCTCTGATGCTTGTTTAAGCACACTGGATGGTCCATACAATTTTTATCTTCATGAAGCGATATTCCATTATCCTCTACATCTGCTGCATCAACTGACATTTAAAGAGTTCACTGAAATTTGAAGTGAAAGAACCGGTGCACCTTTGTGTATTGCCTTTAATTTGTCGAAAAATTCCTGGCATTTGTCAAACCGATGAAACCTGGATTTCGCACACAACAAACTTACAAAAGGAATATCAATTATAGAAATATTTGAGCATAATTTCCAAAATATCCAGTCATACCCAAATATAATATCAAAAGTCAGGTACACAATTTGAATTAAATATGCACAAGGAAGACCGGTTCGGTGTTCTCAACCATGCAGTGGGAGAAAAAAAGGGGGGGGGGTCCTTGTATGACAACCCAGCAAGCTTTTGAAATAAAACTTAAATATCAGGCAAACTCCAAAATAATTATAGCCATCTTAACTCACTACTTTAAATCAATCTGCATCCTACCCATCCACTGCTACCAACATGGTCATTTTAGATTCAAACAAACTGCTTTGATACATTTGGAGTAAAAATTATTCTTTTGAACAAAATAGCCATGGACTTCCAGTTACAGAATCTTACAGAATGTTTTGCAGTGTATATAGTATGAAACTGCAAAAGGGCATTTCAGTTTCACCTCAATTTAAACGTAATAGGAACTCATAATTTTCTGATTATCATGACTACATGTCACTTAATATTTTTAAAGCATTCCTTATTAGTCAATATGATATTAAATTATTTTGACTGAAAAAAATGGGGAAGGAAGGTGGTACAAGAACGCAACACCCTACGTATTTTAAAGGATCTTTATCATTTTTCCTGGAGAGGGTTAAAAATTACAGTTCATGTTCAAGTCCCAATTACATTTTCAAGAAACTGTAAATATGCAGTGATCCGAATGTAATATTAATTGCAATGCATTTTTGACTGTAATCATTAAAGTTTCAATTACTTGTACTTTGTAATGTCTAATACTATATTACTTCTACGGAATGAATACTTGGTTATCAGTTGATAACAAATCTTTATTATGATAACCCCAATTCAATTGTTGGGACATCCAAAGAATGTCCTGTATATCACACCGGATGGACAGTGGTGCCACACAATTCAGGCTCAGTATCACCTTCTGGAAATGTTGATTGGTAACTGGGACGTACAAACAAAGTGTGATATATCTTGACAGATATATAAAATTATGGTCATTTCAGTATTGTGCTTACTTGCATTGCTTGAACAAAATTATTTAAAAAAAACAAGTAGATAACATTACCAATATGAAAGATCTTTATTGGCTGTTGGGACACAGAGTGATTGCTCAAAAATTTTATTTCTACACCACAGAAAACAAAGTAGATAGTTTTATGTTATCAGTTCTTACTGTGTAAGAATAGATTGATGAAACGTATTGCACAATGTTTATATAGCATAGGAGGTGAATTGTTCCCCCTTCAGCTTCCACTAGAAAAACAAAAACAAGAAACGAAAAGAAGACATCACAAGAACATGCTGTCTCACTTGTGAGACAATGAATCGACATCCGATTTTGTTATTATGAACTAAGGATCAAAATGTAATCTTTATTGCTAAGCAGTTTTGGCTGTACATATTTACATAACTTAATGTTTCTTGTAGTAAGTTGCAGGTGATTGTTATCACTGATCCTGAGTTGCCTTGTATAGCAGATTCAATATTGACTGTATTGAATATCTTGATGGATTGTTGTGTTATCACAACGGTGTGCAGTATCACACTATCAAACATTCTAACATAATCAATCATTCTTGATCTGGCGCTCAATGCAGATGTTGAAACCCTAATTCCGTATCGCACACCCAGATTGGAATAAATTGTAACTACTCAGATGTCTAAGTATATATATTTTTCTAAAATGTTTAAATTCTAATTTGTTTTAAATTTCATTAGCTCTTTAAAGCTGAATGGGGCAGGTAATAAATAATAAATGCATGGCAAATACAAAACAAGTGTGTTTTGTGCATCGGCAGCAGAAAGAACTTCTTTGACATTGTTAATGAAAATGTATCGGTCTAAGAGCCTCCCCACCAAATGTTCAACTCATTCTTTTCCCCAAATCAGAATAAACATGCATGTAGTCTTGCGTGTATATTATGAAGCCAGATGTTCAACCTTTATTTCCATATCATATATTCAGACTGCCATTATCAAGATGTTGTGAGTCATCTTGGCGATGGTATGTGTAGCTGGGTTGCTTGAACGTCCACAGATTTCCTTAAATTTAGTTTGAAATAGCAAAACCAATACAGTAGATAGCTCCATTCTACCATTGTTTTGCCATTTAAGATTATTGTTCTGAAAAGTATGCAAACATTTGATCAGATTAAGATAAAATTCCTGTCTTTTGTATTAGAAATGGAAATCTTAAAATCCTGAAAACCCAGAACTAAGTGATGGAGGACCTGGAATCAGCGATTTTATCCGGATATCTCTTGTGCTCTGTGCTTGACATCCGAACAAAGTATTTCCGACATATTTTAGTTAATGGACAATAATGGAAGACAATATTGTCATGCAAACCATGATCAGTATGCAAGATATTAATGTATTTTCGAGACATCCCAACACACTGCTATACATTCGAAATGCTATATGTCTCACTTGTTAATCAATAATAACAAAAGAAACATCGTAAATATGCATCATCTTGATAACTTGTGCATAACTTAAACTTTATGGGAACATCAAAACGTAAAACTGAAATCTACAGTTAAGCTTTTAACATCCTTGTTTTCGTACGCTATTTTGTTTTTCGTGTTTATTGGTGTCAACGGCAATTTTAGAATAATATTGGATATATCCTGCACAGGTAATGGGAGCTAACTGCTTTTCTCGAGGACACACAGCTGAAAAGAAGCTGGGAACATGATCAGTGAAGAATGTAAATTCCTTCACCTTGCAACTTGCATTAGTAAAATACTTGAGATGCCAACAAAGTGTTATCTCACTTGTAGAATAGTTGCATTAGTCATATCACACAAAACAAACTCAGTATGCAATACCTCGATGGTTTATTGGGACTTTTAGACAGTAACATTTCTAACACTATGTATTTTTTATTTATGTATTGATGTTTTCATTCTACTACATTCACATCTCTTTCAAACGAGATCATAATGACATGTTATAACATCTTAGCAAGTAATGGCAGTACCACGAAGATGATGATATGAACATAAAATTAATGTCTGATGAATTTATAGTCATGTACAATGCAAACTCCATCATCCTACAAACTCTGTGAATAAAAGTAGCTTTCAAAATATGTTTATTTTCAGTTGCAGCAGTTCGTAATGTGATACATCGTTCTGTTATTTTGATTGATACCTGTACTGTAAAATAAAATATATAGTCCACGTACTTTTTCATCTATAAAAACATGGAAATGTTATGGACGTGACACTATCAATGTCACTGTCATAGTTCCCATAAACTTGAAATAACAACGGCTCACATTATTAGTCATGATCTTTGCCATAATCTGTTATCATGTCCTGTACCTTTGATAATATTTTAATCAAGCAAGTGCATACTGGATTACCTCGGTTACTCAAAATGAACTTTATCATTCGTTTGACATAATTAGCTACTGCTATATATAATCTACAGCCAGATAATGAGTGACAAAAATACAGCCATTATTATGATAATACATGTGCATGCAAACTATACTAGAATTAGTTAATCCACTAGTCACTCGTGTTTATAGATAGCTAATTTACTTTGTCATTGTATAATGGCGATATTTTGTGAACAATTGAACTTCCTGATACTGAGTCAACTGTAGAATCACATATTTTTCCGGGACTGCTGTTGTCAACAGAAGTCGTGCAATTTGTGTTATTGATACACGAGAGATAAAAATTACCGGATGTAAGTATTCTCGGTCTATGCTAGATACCAATCACTTTTTTTACTTAAGTATTACTATTCCGACTTAAGCAGTCATGGTGCAAAAAATAAATCCACTGTTTTGGATTTATATGTTCTTGTTAAATGACAAATACAAATCACGGTTCGGACTTAACTAGTATTAGGGCGTATTATATTGCTGTACGAATAATACATCTCGGATCTCTCTCTCACACCACTCTTATATGTGATCATGCTAATAAGACAAACGCGATTTTACAACATCTCTAAATCTACGTGAAAATGTGACCAAACTATGCAGCAGCCTGCTGGCATAAACGTATTTTAATTGTATACAAGAAGCGGAGATCATTGATCAAACATGACTAATACTGACTAAATGTGCAAGAACCTTTATAACATACCGTTTACAAGCTACTAAAGAAAACCTAACCAAACATGTGGCATTAAAGTCGTTTAGTTTTGTTTTAATAATAAGATTTAGATGTGCTGGTAAGTCCATGCATATTGAAGAGATGACATGTGCTCTGTTTGGCTGAAACTGAGAACAAACTAGAGGCTCTACATGTCAAATGATTTGGATACAACATTTTGGGTACCTTTATGTATATCACAAGAATGCCATAATCATCAAAGCTTACATATATTAATGGCGTGATTTGAGCTCTGATTGGCCGGCCTTGTTGATGCACTAGAGGCTTAATGTATGAAATTTGTTTTTATAAAACTTGCTATGTAACATTATGTCAACACAATCTAGCTTTGTATACGAAAAAAACTAGTTCATGAGGCTTCATCTGAGATGTTTATTGGTTAATGGATTTATATTAACTTGCTCCTTTGATTTAGATTAATACAATATCTGATTAGTTCGTTAACCAGCAATAAATAAACACATTATTGAAGTGATCTGGGCTCTGTTTGGCTGATTTTGTTACCTTTCTCCAGACTTTACATTTGAATACAGTTTTATTGAACTTGCTGTGCGGCGCTATGTTAGTAGGAACTAAATGCATACCGTAACCAGCCAAATATACGCATAGTGATGCCTTGAACTTGTATCAGATAGATATACCAGAGCTTTTGAAAACATTTTGATAATATTTAATTTTCATGAGTGCACAATAACAAAATTTTAAGTTAATTTTATGAATAGCAAAACTCATGCAGATCTTGGCTCTCCTTATTTGAACTGATTAATAACGAAGAGGCTGTTTACAAACGCACTCGTATACAACTTACTGTAAAGGTTCGTTTGAAGATATTGTGCCTTTGCTATAAATGGATTGATATTATAATTTGAACATACAAATTCAAAACAGATTAAATCACTAGTAACAGCCTATGATGACATGTGTCATGTACTTGACTGGAAGCTTGTACTAATTAGATAACAAATTCTTCCTCGATGCTTATGAGTAGACAATAACTGGCAACGTCATCATCAGCATCTTATGTGTAACCTATTTCCTTTACAAATTGTTTGTTCTACCTTTAAAGCTATTTTTGTTGGTATGTACATCATATGTGCTGCTACTGGAAAGCATGTATAATTGATATAAACGACAATAGAACATCGGTTTCATTTTTGTGCATTTTAAGTCCTTTTTTAGCTACTTTACGTTTCCCAATAAAATGTGCGAAAGTATAATAATACAATTTATGCCATCAGAAGAGACGTATTGCTGCCCCACATCAAATGAATAATTTCTTCTGACTTGGAATCGAATGCACACGCATTTTGGGGTCATCAAAAACTAACTTTATTATATTGTTTAAACTTTCAACAAAGTTAGAAACAATTTAAATATAAATAAAAGAACATTTTTCAGATGAATATTTCCTCGTGCATGTACATCTATATCTGATATGAATATATGGTCTTAAAACAAGTAACAAGAAAGAGCGAAAATCAACAAGTTTTGTAAAATTGAAAATATGATTTATTTTTCTACAATAAAACGCGAAAGATCTACAAAGAGCTTACAGTATGGTAAATGAAATCCTAAATTCATAATTGTGTATTCCAAAAGTAATCAAAATGAGTTCCAAAGGTATTAACATTGACACTCTCTACTGTAATGACCTATCAACCATACAGAAATATCACTATAGTATAATCCCAAAATGTTTTTAAATGAATTCACAGTATATCCTTAACAGCAATATCCAGATATTCTTTAAATGAATTCACAGTAATTCCTTGACAGCTATTAAATATCCAAATAGTCTCCAAATAACTGGGTAATAATTTAGTGACAGCTATTGTTCCAATTAATCTGAAAAAAAGAGATGTTGGGGTTTTTAAACTTCTATCCCTTTCATTCTTAAAAGAAAAGAATGAGTTCATTCCTCTTCGTGAAAGGGAATAGTTGTCAGTCCCACATGTTACTAACCACATCGCATGAAACAAATACAGCAACAGTGAAGTGTTAGTGAGTTTTTGGAGTTATTTCAACTGTGCTCGACTTTTGGATACCTTATTTGAACCAATAACCAAAAGACACATGTTTGCCCAGAAAAGAAAAGATGTCCATTTTGTGACCTGTTTCTTGACTTTGAACATCAATAAAATATGAGAATGAACTGAGAAGGAAGCTTCTACCATTACTAAAACGTACAAATCAAAAAGAAATTCATGCCCGATAATAAGCTAGCACCAAACCATTCAATCATATCACTTGATTAACCCTCGAAATTCAAAGTTTTGCTCTTGTTCCATTATCCGTATGAAACTGAAGATAAATATATCTAACATGCTAGCCAAGGTGGAGGCCAACAAAATCTGAAGTCTTTATAGAACCATGGATTTATAAAAAACAACAGATGGTGTACAAGTTCCATTAAATGTTTATTTCACGTATGTCCGGATTGTTTTCCTCAACGACACCTGAAATATCTTAGGTCAGAGTTTGTAATGAACAAAGACATTTGAGTTTAAAAAGTCATGAATATCATATAATAGATGTGTGCGATCACATTAACGATCGACGTTTCCAAAACGATCTAGAAATTAGATGCATTCCAGAAGGTTATGCTGTGGTGGATATTGAACTTTCGAATCATACCGCAGTTTCTTTGGAGGACGAACCAATGCGACACTAGTGTCGTACGACGTGAACGAATCTCAAGGAGACGACATTCAATATGCGATACGTGTTTATGTAACCCTGGTTAAGCCAATATCAGAGATTCCCAGGTGGCCATCCTGAAATGTTGAAATAACATAAAGACGTTGAACAGATTCGTCAGTATGAAGGTTTGACTTAATGTAGAGTATTACCCGCCAAGAACTTGTACCTCCTGTCTTACCACACCAAATTGATGTTTCATTTATACCGTCTGTGCTGCGACATGCAATAATGACCAATTGTTTTGGCACAGAAATGGAGAACTCGCCTTGACAGGAACATGTGCAAGTTTCAAATTGTTAAATGCTATCGACCATGTATATCAGCTGCAAAAAAATGTTCAACACTTGGCAGTTTCCAGTCAAAGAACAATACAGAGTGGACGACGAAGCACGTTTAGGAATATGCTCAGGATACGTCAACGAATTGCCATAATTGAAAGAATAAACTTGTGGCTATCTTTCTTGATTTCACGAAGAGAAGGACAAATGCAAAGAACAGTATCGAACACAAGAAGGCATCACATTGGAACAGGTGGTAAAGACCGAAAGCAGACGATCGTTTGAGAAAGTCATGTTGAATTGTTTGTTGGGAAAATTAACACAAAGACAGATATAACAGAAGACAGATCCATTTCAGTGCATTCAAATCGATGACGACAACGGAAAACTCATGCAACATATGGAAGTATTCGGTGAAGGTTTGAAAAATTAAAAGTAACAGAATTTGCACCCCACGATGCATTTGGAATTTTAGTCACTTTAGCGTACGTGACAGCCAATGCCCTCTTAAAATTGCATGATGCTTGTGAACATTTGTTACCATATCCTCAACTTTGGCTTTTACAGTTGTATCTGCATCCATCACCCTCATAGCCGTCACCCAGATATAGAAGGGGACCGTTTGTTGCACGGAATAACAAACCCACCGAAACCACTATTGTGAGTTTAGCTAGTGGTGATCAAAATGATTACGGACACAATTGCATAGACCAACATGTATAAATTCATACTAAATGCAAAGTCAAAGTACTAACATTCAGCTATCATTCCAATCAAGGAGTATCCTTTTGTCTTCTAGAAGAAGCTTTACAGTTCTGGTAGGATCAATTCTCTTGAAACCATTGGATCCACACAAATATTTACGTTTGCAAAATCATTAAATTTTCAGTTGACCTTTGGAAAAGTCTATCAGATTGTATACCAGAAACGATTGCGACTTCAAGTACAGCACTTTATAGCAAGAACACACTGAAATCCAATATAATACAAAAGAACGTTCTAAGACAAACAATTCCTTGCGAATACAAAGGCCAGCAGACAAAAGATTAATAATTCAACACAACAACAGAGTGAGAGTCTCACTGCCGAGTTCAATAATGAATTCGAGCGAGATGTTGTGCTTTGCGACCAGGGTGATGCTGACTTTTGCGACGTAGAACGACCTTGCCGCTACATATCCATCTAAAGCTATGTCGTTCGTATGTCTTGTCCCTCTACTAGTGCAATTGATACAGCACGACCTTTCTGCCTTACTGGAAAAGTGATTATATATGCATGTAGATATCTACCGATTTCATCTGTGCTCTGGCAAATCACTCTGGACGCCAGTAGATCACGTACAAAGCAACTAAGAACAAATGTTTCTTTTGGCGTTGCCTGGCTATAGTGAATTTGAATGCCTAATTTAACCGATCAACAAAGATCTAAATATCAGGAAGAATACCAAGTTCCAAAATACTTGTGGCGAGGAGACCAAGTACAGTGGTTCAGTTGTGAAGTAAAGATATACGAAGCATATAGACTCCGCTTTCCTCAAAAATGCCAGATGGTCTCCATACTGTCACTGCCTTCATTTGGCTGGGCATGGTTATTACCCACATGGATACTTTAAACGAAAACATTCGTAGTTTGCATCTTGACCAACGGGAACGCATTTGCTGTGCGCTGATACTAGTTCATGTGAAACGCAATGTACAATTTCATCCTTTACGACATAGATGTTTTCACCAGTGTACCTAAATGCTATTAGATGATTTATTGTTTTCAAAGTGTTCAAATGGTAACATATTGATCAATTTTTCATAACAAAGACAAATTTCAACGCTATGACTTCTTTCTACTCTGTCTCATTGGTACACATAATTCCAAAAGCCAAAGACTTAGAGGATTACATGCAAAAGACGTTAAAAACAAGTTTTGCCTCAGAATGAAAGTTATTCGTGGCGTGTGTGGTGTGAATCAATGATTTAACTAGTTGCTTATAACTGTGTGGTCAAATTATGACTATTTCCTGACAAAGACTTTCTAGTGTAGGGTTAATACAACAGCCTACCACAAAAACATTTTTGTCCTCAGTATTGCAGCAAATTCCATTGAAGGAAATCAATGACCGTGTTCAGGTCTTCGAGGATTGCTAAACGGTTTTACAAGAACTGCTTCCACATACCAGTCCATTTAATTTCGGATGACATGTGATCTGTCTTTTATTGACGACTGTTAGTTTCCCGAATGTCTTTTTTCCCAGCAAATTCGTCGTTGACCATGAACAGTACATGAAGCAATACATGCTGCAATGACATAATCAGAATGTGCACCACACATATCGCTAGCAAAAGCCTTACCTGTTTATCTGTGAAAACAAGTCGTGTACCTTTGTATGATAAAGACATTCGTTGTGCATTATCCAAACCTTCATTAATTACCAACATATACATTGGTGTAATGAATCATTTATGCTTTCTGTGTTTTTGTGGTTTAATTCTTGTAAATCGAAATGTAAATATACGTTTCTTGTTACAACGTTATGATGGTAATCTCAGAATGTTCAATACTATGATTATGGTTACATCCCCCATCAAAGTTTAAAGGTATCGTTGCCATCCCTTTAACATCTTAATTGCTGGTCCGACTGATTCAGGCACGAGTGAATTTGAATAAAAATCACATTTGTTTGATCGTCCAACGCAACGTAATTTGTGGTGTTGTAAAGAGAGGCAATCGGTTTACACATTGCTCTATGCCAGTCAAAAAACACTTAAAGAAATCATAGGCACCTTGTGCGAATGTTGTTTGAATTTTTGTGAAAGGAACGGCATCTTTGTCCAAGAAGAAAAACGACAATTAGCAAACCATCTTCGCCAAAAGATGAAAAGGAAAATACCCATCTGTCAAAAGAAAACAAATGCTTACTCAACATTCAACGTGTAGGCATTTATACATGCTGAGAGGACGGTAGTTACAAGTGACTGCTCCATTGTTAGGATGAGTTGTGGGACCACCGTTAGTAGGAGTGATGAGGAAAGGAACAAATGTGAAAATCAGAAACATGTCTTTGCTTAGGTCAGCGCCATTTGTATTTCGTTTTTATTCTTTGTCCGGATCGTATTCTGTGTGAGTGCTATGTTTCTACTCTTCTGTGCTTCAAGCATATACAGCAGCGCGTTCACCAGTCTGACCATAGTCTGCATCGCTCATAGTAGGCTAAACACTTAAAGAGAATGATGTGACGCTAGAGATGGAACGATTATCCCCAGCGAGGCCCTGAATTCAATTACAGTCCCAGGTATTAATATTGCACCAGGATGGAGCCTCCGAGCCAGAGCAAAAAGGAACACTCTTGTGCTTATCGAAAGAATATGATGACTTCAATATGCAGAGAATTAGCCCCAAAAGACGATAAGAAAAAGAGGGACATCGCAAGTTCGACATCACGGGCGATCTACACAGACTCAACGGAAGCCATGCACCTCTACCAGGCATCCAGGCTTTCTACACTTGCAACCACTTCAAGAATTAGTGTTCCTACTACGATAGCTCCTAGGAAGGAACTCCATCTACCCACATAAATTGCTACACCCACGCAACAAGGAGCGATTCAGGGAAATGAGCAGGAAAACAGGAAGTAACAAGAGCAAATAAGGTTTTCATAAGCCAAGAGCCAGAAAAAGAAGCAACTACCTATAGTAGAAGCAACAATAACAGCAACAATTACCATAGCAGCTACTACAACAACAAAGACAACCTAGCCTGGAAGGAAATCCATGGTACCACCACCGCAACAACTTTGACAGCGGCAGAAAGAATCACATAACTACAATGAAGAAAGCATCAGTGGCACAAAAACGTTGTAACCATGCAGAGGAACTGGACATGTGAATCCTTCTAGACAATAATTTGGCAGCCCAGCAACATGCAGAGGACTTGAGGACCAGACAAGGCTGCTAAAAACAGAAGAGAGGGCCAGCTGAGCAAGAGAGAGAAGCAAGGGACATCAGTTCACTAGTGGACATATATTACAAATGTCCCTTTCCCATAATGATACAATAATGAATGAAAATGATTAGAGCCTTAGGCAAACCGACCCAGCTTCTCCAACTCCAAGCACCTCCCTTGAGCGGTTAAGATAGAAAATGTATGCCTCCCAAACATCTAAGACCGTTCCTGATCCTGCCCTTACTGGGATGACCTCAACCCATTAAAGGGCTGCTACTAATCAAAAGCTGCCTCTTATGCCTAGGGTTTTAATTTTGGCTTGAAAACCCATTTTGATAATAACTGTTCTTATATGCAAATATGATCAATTTGTCCAGCGTTCAAAAGAGTACTCGAACTTTACCTAACAAAACTACAAACACTTGAAAGGTCTCTCATACCTAGTATTTATGAAAGTTAAGATGTTTTGGTCTATAGCTTTATTATACTAAAATTAGTTGTGGTCTTAGCTCGTTTTGGAATCCTTCAATTGACAATGACAGACGTCTTGTGATCCTTGGAAATAGTTCAAATGAACTCTACTCAAACTCGCTCAGTGGGTTTCACATCGTTTGTTTTTATCTCGGCCTTGTTTGCCAGTCACGAAATGCACTATGAATCCCAGAAACTAACTTCGTACCCCTAGAATGTAGATTACTACGTATTCCTTCCATAACATACAAAATGTCTTTGCATTATTTTCCCCGGTAAAAGAGTTATTTTTCCAATAATGGAACTCTCAACGGTAAAGCTATGAAAAAATTGCGCTTGTTCTCCGGAAGCCTGAATAATCTATGTTTGACGAAGGGATAACATGTGTTATGTATATCTATGTCTTTTGTAACTCATGGTACATGATTTGATGTAATTTTTATAATTTTTATTTATCACTGTACATTGTACAGAATATCTTTATTTAGTTTTTCCTACCTGACCCGAGTATCTTAAGTGCGTGATAGATGTTTACTTATGTGTTGTGTGTGTGATTTGGATTTTTACCGTAACTTTAACAATTCTTCTGTCATACAGCTGTGATGTCTGCACTGTGGCAGTTTATAGTGATGTCTGGCACTGGAGTATCATGTCGAATAAGGAGCTGTCAGGTATTTTTCTAAGAATAACTTGAATCAACTTTAAAATTCCGACTATTTTACACTTAACAATAGAGAAAATAAAACGATTCGAATTGTATTACATAATTTATTTATCAGCTGTTTTTTAACGCAGTAGAACACTGATTGATATATAGAGAAATTATTTTTTTTATTAAAATATAGCAAAAAATTAAGATAGAAATTATATTGATGCTTATAAATCACTCAAATGTTTAACGACAATTATATCGAAATGTAATGAAATGTAGTTTGCACCTTTACTCTGTTATTGTTTGAGTGATTAAGAGAAAATATTACTCTTTACTTATTACTTTAATTAACTCTATCTGAATGCTCGGAACTAAAATATTTCCGCTATATCAAGGAGGATGATCCTACTGATGTTGGGTATTACAAGGCGGAAAGTGCAATAATCACTTTTGATAAGGAAGGAAGCTCCATTTCTTTAATATTTTGTATTTACGACTGCATTTACACGAACTACATTTACAAAACAATGAAACCTCTCTTATACCAAATGTTAAAGATCGACATAGTTTTTACCATCACGAATGAAAGAGAAATTAGTTTAGTCGTCCAGCAATGGTTACTTCTTCCGTTAGTAAAATTTCCACACTGTTGTCATTATGATTCGGTGTTTTTGTTTGTTCCAGACGATGTATTGAATTTTGAATTCGCTTCCTGCAACTTTTGAAATCGAAGGAATGTTTGAGCACACCTACACGTCGGTCAATGATACAATAATATGATTAAATAAGACGTAGCAAGAAAAGCTCGCGAAACCATACAGTGATAAAAGGTAGCCGAACCTACTTTTGTCAAAACCAACGAGAGTAAAAGGAAGCTGGAGATTAAAACAATGCTAATCAACGGTGAACAGACCGAACCCATTTGAAGAGGTACAACTGCCAAAACAGTGAATCTATTGCATGTAATCCTGAAAGAAACTACACCAGTTTAAAGCTGTTTGCAGGTTTTTTTACGAAACTTCTTTGATCAAGTCTAAGGAAAAGAAAAATGCATTTACAGAAACTCCAGTATATTCATGATCGTGGAAGCAGTGGAACTCTGGCAAGGGGAAGGATAAATACTGCAATAGTTAAAAAATGACCATGAATAGCTCACGAATTTCAAGTACACGTATTGTTCTACTAGCCGAATGCTCTTAAAAAGTGCCAAAAACTCCTGTTTAATGTTTTCTTTTGTATGCATTTATTTATATCCGCTTGTCAACTGCGGTCTCTATGTTCGTGTAATGGTATGCATGCTGACCTTTTGGTGTGTGATTTTATTTATGTAAGTATGTGTGCATGAATATATTCAGTGAACAAGTAGCCCCTTACTCCTTCTTGGTGAGTACAGAAGTGTGTTGAATTGTTTAAATAAATGTGATGGAAACCATCAATCACCTTTTCCTTCCAAGGTTGAGCTAATTGTTTTCCATTTTGTGTCCCCCAATAATAAATTCTAATTTAGTCGAGATACGTCTCACTGGATTAATTTCTCCTAGTGCCTACATTGTCCCACAACGATCCAGATGTTAATGCTATGGCCGCGTTTCACATTCAATTTCTCTTTGTCACCATAAGAAGCAAAATGTAATTGTAACGTTAGAATCTCCATGTCCTGATATTGATATTTTTGTCCACATATCGACCCATATAACTCCTATCCTGGATCCTTTGAAAAGTCATAACCATATCGATGAATTCTGGTTTCCATCAAATTATAGACCAATTGGAAATTCAAGTACCTATAAAACACATATCTCTGCTCGTTCTTGTCTTGGCTCTCAAAATCAATAACCAAACGATATTTCATAAAAAAATGTTGGACTTTTGCAGGGTAGGTACAATCAGCTTCCATATTTTGGGTTAGTTGGCACAGGGACATTTCGGCTAATTGCATCCATAGCGGTGTGGTAGTATTATTGTATAGTATTGCGTATTGGCACAGTAACAGCTAAGATTAGGAAACAAATTTATAATATAAGCAGAGAGAGAAAGAGTGAGCAATTATAAATCTCCCACCCCTCCTCGACAGAGATGAATCGAATTCTAATTGATATCCTGGTGAATCCGATCTAAAATATTGACGAGAGACAAATCAGAAAAATGGAGCTAATAAGATAAAATTGATTAATACATTCTAGCAAAAGTATGTCCTAAGACTGCAGAATGAATGTAGTAAAGTCTCAGGTAAGCATTGTATAGCATAAAAAGATGCGGAAAGCCTTTATAAGGCGAACATCACTTCTGACTGGAATTGTAGTCGGCGGAAATCGAATTGTCTGCTTCGTAATACTGAAGAAAGTTGCGTCGGAATAAAATTATCAGTTTATTCTTCCATCCATCTCTCTGTCCAATGTATCCTCACCTCTTGCAAGTCTTTGGAATGTACAATAACATCAATGCTCCCTCCAGTATAGCGTAGTAACAAATGCAGGTTTTCGAGAAGGCCTTGTACGTTTCTCAAACATTACGGTATATATCGATATTTGATTTTGTATTTCAAAGATGTTGCACTTTTTGCATTTATATTGGCTTTGCTTATCTTTGTATTTTATCTCGGTGTAGGAACTTTAAAAACAACACTAAATTATTGACAACAAACCTATCGGCCCATTCTCAATCTTTTCATCCACTTATCGCGAGAAAAGCAACCAAATCGCATTTTTTACATTATAGCAACAAAAGAGTTAAAAATAACAATAGTAATAATTATTAATAATTCCAATTTTTATGAATCGACTGCGTTTTCTACGTTTTGATTGGATGTAAACGGTCAAGTGATAATGATTTTGAATTTTTTACACATCGATAAATTCTGTGGACTACTTTTGGTTCTATGTATCCGGATCATTTGATTTGAAGTTTTATCTATATCGACGTTTTACACCCTAATAATAATAACAACAAGCTCCCACCCACACACTCCTGTGATTTCCGATCAAAAATGACAAGCCACAGATTAAAATCGACCATTAGAAGTTAAAGCAATGTAATTGCACAGACCTGCCTGCATTCCAACACTCACCCCTTTTGCCGAAGAAGGCATACGGCAGGCTTTAGAAGCCAATCTTCGGAAATTATTGCATTTCACCTCGACAAGGTTATTAAAGGTCAGGGTCATGTCAACCAAAGGATGTCACTAAAAATGGACACGATTTTGCTTTTGAAAGGTCGAAATGCGTAGAAAGTAACAATGACGTTGCTATAACAACAGGTGCCATACGCAAGCGTAATTTTCGGAAAAAGGAATACTCCTGGTTTAACCGCAACAACCATTTTTTATATATTAAAATAATGATCATAACAATATATCATTGGTATGACCCGCTATGACATTCTACCCGTACCGCTGTATAAAGAATCGATGAGTCTTTGCTAGTGAAGATAGGGCTATGTATTCTATCGCAGTTAAGAGGCTAATGAAAGAAAACTTTGAGGTGCATAAAAGTGAATATTTTGTTGATTACATCTGCTGATCTAATGTTTGAAAGGAAGTAAATTGGAATTATAAGGGTTAAATGATCATGGTTGGGTATTTATCGATGTGTAAATTTTACCTAATCACTCACAAAGTTTACATAAAGTCCTTCGGACTTTATTTATTTTGTGAGTGATTAGGTAAAATTTACACATCGATAAATACCCAGCCATGATCATTTAGTCCTATATTATTATATTTATCATGATCAGCAATCTCTGAATGGCTCAAAAATTATTTTAATAGCACTATGTGGCCGATGTTACTGTGGTTGAGCAATAACATTAATAGAACTTTATTTTCTTATATGCCGTCTGTAAAACATTCGGAAAACACTTTTGCTTGTGTCTTCCTTAAACGGTTAACGGAACTCATCAACTGCTATTTTGTAGATGTTCTGTGAAGTTATATGATTCAGAACAGTAATAGTCGGTTGATATGTGTTAATGTGTTAACAAATAGTGTTTAAAGTTGGGGGGAGAGGCGATATCATAACATGCTTACAGAAAAATTAATTTAACTTACCCTCTCCAGTCTGCATTCGTTATAGAGACTTGTGATAATGCCAGGAAAAAGACACAACGAAAAGTTGTAACACCTGCAACCATCCCTGTGAAACGGCAATATATGGCAAAGAACGTTCTTGCGCTCTACTACTTTAAAACTATTCTAATTTCAACATTAAAAAGAGTATACAAGACAAATATCCGCTCACTTGCTATTAGTGGAATTATAACAAGGAGGATCTTCGTTTACTTCCATATAGAACATACTAAACAATGACTCATATTTATCGTGTCATAGAATGCTTATAGAATATATGTTAAGGCTTGATTGTAGAGCCATTGTTAAGTTACAGACACACAAGTAAGTAGTATAATGCACAGTGGCACAGTTATTATCGTCAATATTCGTGTTTAGCACATACACAACTATGACAAATGATGATCGTTGCATAATGCCACTACCACAATAGTATTTTGTGACAGCAAATCCCGGTCTGCGTTTGATATATCCTCTCGCACTGTCTTACAGAGGGGTGGCAGAACTAAAAAAAAGTCAAGATGTCGCAATGAAAATTTGTACAATTACTTGACTAGTGGCATAGATATATTGTTGTGTTTTTCCCAATTCTTTTGTTTAAATATTTTAACATACACACACTTATTGCATTATTCATTCATCCAGGCAACAATAACATTCTTTTTTTCATTGCAATTACCAAATATTCTCATTTACCTTTTGACTAAAGCGCTGCTTTGGGATCATTTAGGACTCATTCAAAGACATTTTCGATTATATAATTGTGGTACGTCAACACTATTTGCACATCAACTCATTCAATCCTATTGGTACATCAGCACTTACAAGCTTATTGGAATTCATTCGGAATATTATTTACATTTGGATTTGTGGTAGATAATTTAGTATTGTCGGTGATTTAATTCATAATATAATTGTCCCTTTTACATTTTATTTCTCTTTGTATTCATGGAAAGTAAATTATTTGTTGAATGTTACAAAAGTTGTTGGTTTTTCTTTTTCTGTTACATAGTTTAACACCACAGAGTGGTAACATAAATTGGGGGCGCGTTCGGGACTTGAATTTCTATTACACATAAAAGTGGTGTTAAAAATTGCATTTAAAATTCAAATTGACCTTGATTAGAAAATATCATTTTCCCTGGTAAATATTATAATTTGATGAATTTAAGGAATCTCTAGTAAAACCAACAAGCATTCACAATGTCATCTAGAAAATCATCTCAGTCTTGTACGAGTATTTCCAAATTTTAATCTTAAGCTTCTAAAAGATTTTTTTTATTATCGGGTACTTTGCCTGTGTCTGAGATGTTTTCTTCTAGAGAAAGTGTTTTTATTCAGCGAGTGGAGTGCGGATTTGCTATTGTTCCTATACATTGTGTCAATTTGGCATCAGGAATAGTTTCAGGACCCGAGACAGTCGGAGCAACGACTTCTTCACCTATGGAATATATTCATTGATTGCTAGACAATGACCTAACTGGAGATAAAGTCGTGATTAAACCACTTCTAACTGACAAGCCTTTCTTGGATCAGATAGTTGATCCTCTTAAAAGAATGAAATCTCTGATTTATATCATGTTTGTGCAGCTACCAGGGCTATGGCAAAAGTGCTCTTGAAAATATGTTGATCAAGAAATTATTCCTTTAGCTGACACATTTATTGGTCAGTCTTTTGATGAGGGCACTTTCGGTCCTGGTTATGATCTAGGATGAGTTATTGATCTCAGTGATCCTCTTTTGCTATAAAATCTCTCTATTCTAATCTGGGTGATGGAGACATACATCACTCATTATCGAATAGGAATAAGATCCAGATATCCTGTTTTAAAGGGCTCTTAGAGAAATGGAAGCCTCATAATTACTAATTCGTTAATTTGTTACAAATGAGGTCCTTATGAGAAAATGGAGACCAAATGAGATACACGTTGGTGACGAGTGGTCAGTGAGATATCAATTGTTGTTCCGAGGACATATCGACAGGAAATTCTAAGCCTATCACATGGAACTACTTGTCTTTTTATTTAGGGGTCAGTTACACCGAAATTTAATGTGATGTTTCTAAATAATATAGATCTTTTCACACTTGTCAAATCGTAGGAGAACCCAGTCAAAAGTAACCTAAGCCTCCTCTGGAACCTTCTTCTGTATTTGATGCATCATCTAGCAGAATAATGGTAGACTGTGTTGGGCCTTTACGTGAGACCAAGCCAGGCAACCATCACTTGTTGACCATATTGTATACCTCCACAAGATTTCAAGAGGCAATCATTTTGAGAAATAATAAAACTAGAACCACAGAAAAAGTTTTGGTAAAGGCTATAACACGATTTGGCCTTCCCAAATAGGTGCAGTCTGATCAATGGTCAAATTTATTTCCGGAATTTTACATCAATGAGGCATCCAACAGTTTATGTGTTCTGCCTATTGCCCTGAAAGTCAAGGAGTTTTGGAATGATTCCTTCCAGCTTTGGAACAATAGGATTCAGTCATATTGCATTGATACCGGAACGGATTGGAATGAGGGTGTTCATTTGCTGATGTTCGCTGTTATAGAATCAGTTCAAGAATCATTCGGATTTAGTCATTTTGAACTAGATTTGGACCTACCTTTTTAAACATTCCTCACGCTTGACATGTATTCATTTTATTGGCCATTTGATTACCGATGGACTTCAGATAAACCGTTCAAATTTAATGAGTTTTCATGGGCATTCTCTCAAACCTTTTATACTAGGACTTCCCATTTTGCTGTATTTTGATTGATTAAAAAGACAAATGTAGTCTTGTTAAACGCTATATCACACGTGCACACACGAGGTTGATATAAGACTCCAAAGGCTCAAATGATGGCTTACTCCAAGTCTCTGATGTCACTCCAGATAAGGTTCACGTCAGAGACTCGGACAACTAACTGTTGAACTAACGTTGCTCTTTAGAGTGTGTGCATCAAATATCACTTATTACAAACTGCAGACAGTTCATTTCATAAAACAAGTTAAGTTTGACTTCAGCAATGATCTGTCATCTCAGACACGTTATTTCATTGATGCCAGCAACAATCTCAAAAGTAACTAATTGTGCAATGCTGCATCTTCATCAACTGATAACGTTGTGCAAATTAATGATGATATGTTTAAATTTTTAATATTTAGGATAAATTAAGGAAAAGATGCTCTCATTTCATCTTACATCATTGTTATTTAACATCCCATAAAATTTCTTAATCATGTTCAGAGCAACCTAAGTTTTCATTTATGTAAAGTTAAGTCAGTAATAAATGTTTGAATTCATTTTGTCGGAAAAGGCCTGGCTAATATCAAAACCACTTGCTATTCAGGTATGCGAAGTTGCTGAATGGTTGGGTGGTAATAGATACTACTACCTTAATTATCCGGCAATTACAGTGTTTTAACTACTGGTACATTATTCCAGTGACATAGAATGTTTCATCATTACAATTTTTGTTATTGTGGATATAACTTGTAAAACTTTTAATTTCATTCAAATACCAACAGTTTAATGTAGCTGTGTGTATACTTACCCGTTATAACTGAAGTTGTGTAAAACAAGTTTCTATGCCAATGTAAAAGTTTCCACATTTTTAGAAAACCAATATTCTTTCTAATAGAGCACAGTTTTATTTAGTTCCATAAATGTATATCAATCCTCTAACCTTGTAAATAAAACAGGTTGTATATATGTAACAATTGTTCTTAAATTATATTATTTCCATTCATTTTCTTCATTTTACTTTTTTATCTTTACAAACAAAAAGAAAAATTACTAAATATTGTAATTCGTTGATAAGTATAATTGTCCCAACACCTGTAAGAGTAATAATTATGACCTGATTTATTTTGCAATCTTTCTAGTTATATGTGTACCCTCTAGCCAGCAAGACGTTCTTCAATGATACATTTCCAAGATTAAGAAAAGAACGATTTTGTCTCAGATGGTTGTAACACCAGTTATTGATCTTGGTCGTTTCCTTTGTCTTTCGTTTGCTCAGTTTATATCTATGCAGTGCAGTGTATGACTTTAAACTTGTTATGCAGCTAATTTAAAAATCTCGTCTTCTCAAGAATATCAGAGATGGTTACAGCAAGCAGCAGGGATAATGAAGAAATGGTCTGAACTTAAATACCTGAAAATTATGTTTGCATCAAACACTTCTAAAGGACTCATGTCTTCGGTTTCATTTATTGTTTCCATGTTTCCATTGCAGTATATTATGTGCATTCTATTTAAACAACTTGAGACTTAATGTTTCTAAAATAATGTGACCTTTTGGTTTGAACAATACTTAAAATATGTATTAAAGAGTAAGTGAGCCTCTTTCAATTCTATCTGAGTTTTGTTTGACAACTTGTTTAATTTATATCTCTTAATCTCTCTTCATGCAATGTAACGTGATAAGCATCTATGACCAATTCACCTAACCATATTGTATGCTAGATGCTGTTGTAACGTCTTCTGATGCTCGTATTGTCCGTCTCATGAACACGTCTTTATGGTTTGTTAACATTTTCATTTGAGTATGATCTTTACTGCAATGCATGTTTCCATAGGTTCTTATAGGAAAGTTCATATATCTATACGAAACGCACTTTAATCTTCTCGGCATGATATAGTCTTTGTTGGTTGATGTAAAACATTATAGGAAGACAATCAAAATCTCACATATATATAATATCAATATTTCAACTATTTGCATTCAGATGCATTTTCAGGGAATTTAAATGCACTCACTGCTTTCACAGAAAGGATGCAATAAATGCACTGACCCTTGCTTGGCATCCGATAGGCATGGTGGTGGTATAAAAATTGACAAGGTATTTGTGGCATGTCATTATAACATTAGAACAGACTCTTTAAAATAAAGGAATAGAGATTTATAGGAAATAAATAAAATAAATATTCTATTCAAACAGCACATTTGCAGCTATTTGTTATAAAACGGGTAACCACTGATAACTGACCATCATATTCTAAACCTAGCATCTCTGTTCAATTATGTATAATATTTATGGGTGACCATTTATATCTGCAGAACAGAGAGTAAATGTTATAATAAAATAATACAGTGACCAAGATACTAAACGGTAGAATGTTATGTTTTTTTTTATTTCTCACATTGTTATGTGTGAGTTATTTCAAATCTATGTTTCTTCAGGAAAATGTGCGACCACAAGATGGTGAAAAGGCGATGACTTTATTGGAGAAGTTATGGTACAAATAGTGTGATTTAACTCAGATAGTTGTTAAATGGTAATACAGTCGATATGGTCGACTGTGTTTATCTTTATTTATGCTCATATATGTCCTCTTGAAGCGTACTTTTCCCCATCTCTTTCTCTCCTTGTATCAGATTTCCATGTGCCGCACATCAGTCAAATATCGGAGTTAAAGACGTATTCCTTCATAAAAAGATTAAGAAATTAAGATTGTGTTAGAAAATGATCCAATGGATTGGATTGTTTGATAATATAGTACACATGTGTTGAAAAATAATAGGAATTCCAAAGGTACAATCATGTTGTTCTGATAATTTAAGATGCAGATGTGTTACGACCATGTAGTTTAATTACTTGTGTGTTAAAATTTGAATTCATTTATTCCATTTTCGTATCATTATATATTGTGATTGTGATGATGATTATGTTCACAGGGTCTAATGTTTTGATAGAAACGTCGTGTTTATTTAGAACGTAAATATGACTCTCAGGATTTCGTAAGCAATTTTTTTTTAGATTGCTGGCTTGATAAACAAGCGACGTAAACGATTGGTTGTGGCCAAGGTAATTTCTAATTATACGTGTTTACATCCTGTACTACGATGGTCAGATTTTGAAATAACCATGCGTTCTGCATGCGTGCTTGCTTGAAATGACGTCTCAGATCGGTTTAAATACTCAGGTATCTGTGAAATAGAGAGTCAGTCAGAGTCATATTTTAACACCTTGTAGAGTCGTTCTTATACTTTGAAGAACAAGGTATTATTTTTCTTGTGCTGGAAAGAGTTTATTTTTCTTACATCTGTAGAACTCGAGAGATGTATATTGTTATAGATGACAGCTATTGGAATTCATCTACTTTTTAAGCAGTAATTATTTTCCCTGGAGAACTATACAAGCTTAGGACCAAAGATATTCAGTGAAATTGATTCTAAACTGGAACAGAGCAGTACAAATTGTGATTCAACGTGGAATTCTGGACATTTGTTTAAAACTTCGTCTGACGTCATCATCCACCATCTTGGAACGGAATTGAGATTAAGACTAGATTCAGTTAGAACTGTTATTGATAGGACTTATATATTTCCACAATTCTAGGACAAATGTTTGGATTGTCTTCTCAAATCGTAAGTCCTATTTCATATTTTCACTTTTTCACCGTGTTGTCTAGGGAAATAAATTATTTTTGTTAAAACTTACAAAGTTTTTTTGTCTTCGCTCTTTTCTTTATGTTACTTTAAACCAGCCGATACGTAACAGATGAATCAGGGTGATTCCCAATAGAGCATTCATATTATTGTGTAAACAAACTGAACATTAGGTCAGTATAACACCTGGAGGAAAACCACAGCTGATTCTAAGAATAAGAGGGAATAGTATTGCTATACAATTTATTATATAGTCAATACCTATTCCCTTGTTTCCTATACATTTTTCCATCAGTGAGTTCCCTTCAGGAATATTTTTCTATCATCTAATTTTAAATTATGAAAACAGCAGTTCTTATTGATGGGTACTGCTAAAATTAAAATATAAAAAGCAAATCCCAAACCAAAACAATTACTGGTCGAAAATATAATGAACACAGAGGAAATATTATTGAAATAACGTTTGCAATGGCGTAGTCATATTCATAAAAGGTATCATGTCAAACTAGCTGCTTTGTTGTCACGCAATTATTATTGTGTTAGCCTTAAATATGTTTTCAATAAACAACTGAAATAATCTCTTGTAGATCAACGGAAGTGACCACTTTTCGATCGGTAAGTGGCTGCATTTGGATGCGAAAATCTTATTGTTGCACGCAATAAACTTGAAGGTCATTGTAGGGCAACCTCACAGCCTCGTAATCGCTGATAAACAGGTTCTTGATATTCATGAGAAACAAACTGGATTGAAATGACAAAGCAGTGGATTTTCATCTGGGACTTGCAACAATAAGCTGCGACTATATTCAACTAACTATATTAACTGATATTTTTTTGTATGTAAGTTTTCATTGATTTAGTCTGCGCGTAAAGGCCACCTTCATTAAACTCCAAAGCCCAGAACAATGAAACCCCGCCACTAACACCACCCTCTAGAAGCTTGGTATGGCTATATCTTTCACAAAATAAAAGTGATGAACCCTCTCAATAAAAAATAAAATTCCTTTAATTAATTCAATTTACATTTCTTGCTGCAAATGTCTTGTTTACTGTCTCTTACTTTCCATTGTATCTGACCTTACATGTACATCATCTTTAGCTTAATATTATCCAACTGTAAAAACATAACGTGCAATATACAATGTCGTTACTGACAAAAAAAAACAGATGCAAAGGTGAATAGACAGTCCAAAACGTCAGTTAAAATCGGAATCAAATGTATTAACCGTCATTCAATGCCAGGTTTGTCGGCATTTTCGCTAGCCAAGGTTCCTGTATGTAAATATATTTAGGTCCCAATTATTATATCCAGGTCCGTATACATAAATGTAGGCTCTGTCGATATTTAGAAAACTTTATTTATCTTTCAATGTGCATGATAATCATTTGAAATCCCAAGATTATTGTTAAAGGTAGACACATGAAATTTTGACATTTGTGCATATAGACTTTAACAATAGAACTGATCAATTCACGGTTCAAATGCTTCCATTTTACTCTAAATATTTAAACATTGGAATATGTTCATATTTGTAGCCTCTCTGAGGTTGATTTTCATTATTAATATAATGTATGTATTCACACACAGTATAAAAATTAAAATTATGGATAATATTCAAACTCTGTTTTTCACATTCAGAATGAAGCTTCTCTTCAAAATGCATAAATAAATCTTTAGGTCATTTACGCTATTTATTTTTTAATGCATTTAATGTATCTGTTTATGATGGGGTGATTACATGAGTAAGACATATCTGCTTGTATAACTTATAATTGTTTATAAATATAGTTATATCGTACTTGATGAGACGTACATGAACGCTAGTATAGCCTACTCAGATTGTCTACAAAGCAATTGTAAACTATCATAGAATTAAAAACGTTCAAAAGAAATATAAGTCAACGGGATCACAAGTACATTCCTCAGGTTTAGTTACCTTGAACGAAGGCACATTAAGTAAGTCTAATACAAAATGCATTCCATTTTATTGTTAACATTTGGTTAAGACATCGAATGTCCAAGTGTAGCTTTCTAGAAGAGGCTGTTATCCCACTCCAATGAACCATTTTACTTTACAGATTATTAAATACTGATAATAATTGTAACTGACACTGTACAACATTCCATGAGAAATGTTTAACCAGGTTATTTGAATTAGCTTTAAACAATTGATCTTATGATGTTCCACGTGATTAAATGTCCATATTCTTTTGAATATGTAGGGTGAGAATTTCACACGCAGCACATCATACATGATCTAATTGTATCTATAGGTTATATTTTAGGCTCAAATTTGGCAGAGTGCACTTGAAATATCCGAGAATGTTATCTCCATAATAAATTTGCTTGTGTATGGTAAAATTGTTTTTAAATTACTACTTTGACAGTATTGTAGCATCGACTGATCCCACATTCTGCTGAACAATCCTGCTTAATAACTGTTATCTGACACTATTAAAAATACACCGGAATTGCTGGAACGGATCATGTGAATTAAGCTGGTACAATTGACTTCCATACGTGCATTGTCCATGTCCCATATGTATAAATTCCTGTCCTTGTTTACAAGCTTTCGGGAATGGGATTTCACATTAGTTGATGGTATATGATCTATTTGTAGGTGATCAGTGAGGTACATATTTGCCTGCATGCGCTTGAAAAATTTAAATGTATGTGTTTCCATCATGAATTAGTTTATTGATGATACTATATTTTTAATTGTATGCATTGTCACTTAACTTACCTGTATACTGGTATCTACTAATTTACATTGTCTTACACTTTATGATAGCTAAATGTGCCTTATCAGTTATTGAGCTTGTATATGGTTTACAATACTATGATAAACGTACTTGTTGCATACGCATATATTTTGCTGATGAATAGTCATTTAAATACATGCAATTGAGTTCATATGTTTGAGTGTCACTATTTCAAGCCTAATGTGTTCTCATGTACCTGCACGTCTAACGTCATTTTGTGATCTCCCTGTCTAACACATTTTCACTTATTTTAGCTACATCTTACTGATCTATCAGATTACGAAAACAAGTTATATATTTTCATGCCTCGTCTAGATTTTGGAATACGGTTGAAGAGTTTGTTTAGGTTCAAGCTCTCCAACAGTCAGGAGGACATACAAAGGTCTCATTAACATATGTCCAATATTCCAACTATAAGTTACCATAATTAGTTCATACTACTACACTGATAATTTTTTTTTGCCTCAAAGACATGGCTTAGGCCTTTATGAGAGGGTTCAGCACCAGTTTGTAACAAGGTAGTGCCTCTCTTGAGCTGTACTTTCCTATCACATTGTCACTCTTGTGGTTATTGACATTGAAACACAATGCACGTTTGCTATAAAACATTACTCTGATCCCATCAAAATGGGACATTTGTGTGCACTATTACTTAAACCAGCAAATTACTGAGTATTGGACATAGTAAATCCGGATCACAAATGTCATTCTTCTTTTCGTGTGTACACTTATATGCCTTCGAACAGGCATATTCCAATTTGCTACAAAAATCACTGTGAGTTATTCTGTATCACTACCCCTGGACAGAATGTTTTAAAATGCAGACCCAAGCTACCACTTGCTTTAAACATCATTTATAAGTCATCCTTGATGTCTAAAATGTGTCAGTTTTGCATGTGAAGGTATTTATGAGAAATTGACTTTACTTTGAAAATTTTTGAAAATTTACGTTCCGATTTATATCCTATTTAAATTTAATTGATAAGGACTTTGTATCTCAAACATAATTGAAGGTAGAAATAATCCTGTATCACATTTAAAAGTTCACTGTATTAATAAAAAAAAAATTATGTAATTAAGGAAAAAATATAGCAAACTTAGTTTTGGCCTCTCAATAGCACTTGGTTCAACTTTTGCGTCCTGTGGAACATCAACACTAGACACTTTCTGACAAGTGTCACACACTTTATTTGCTAATCAAAATGAATTCCTGAGTAAAGCAGAAATATGTCTTGCACAGAAATATAAAATTTTGACTACAGTTGACTGTAAATAAGATAGCCTGACAGAACTCTGGTCACAATTATTACCTCTGGGTCAGTACCCGTGATGTAAACCCAGTCTATGAATAGGCTAATTTTCTCTCTTATTTTAGTAGTGATCTATGATTTAGATTTAGTTATTCTTGGTACTGGTTTAAACAAAATGTTTGTTTTTGTTTTTGTTTTCGAATATGACCTTTATAGTGCCGCTTTGTGTCTATTTTGCGGAGGGTGCAAAATGAGACATGATCACTGCTAAGTGACCCAATAAACGCTGTTTTCTACAGTGCTGCCTCTTAAAACAATGCTTCATACCCGACAATAAGACCGTTACCGTGAGTTCATCTTTGAAGGTACTTTAGACTGACATGCGATTTATTAGTATTTGGACACATTGGAAAGTTCAGTACTGACAAGCAAATGAACGGACTATATAAAACATATAATTGTGATCTGAGATCTGATGTTGGGCGACAACTTAGAGAAAGCCTTTTCTAGATATATTGCGTGCAACCACTTGGAATTCCATTTTGTTGCTGTTTTGTTATTGAAATATTGCATGTTGAATGAAACGTTTTCAGCGCGATTTAAACTGAAACATCTTCAGAAAGCATATTTAGAGATTAACATCATTGTACAAGAAAAATATATGCTTCTCGTGATAGAAATTTACATTAGATAGTGATCGTTCTTCCTTATCCAAGGCAAAATTTGGCCCATTACAAAATGTCAGTGTCTTTAGTGTGTTTTATAGTGTTGCATGATGTCTGCATACAATTTTCGGGAATGTATGCATAAAAGAATATTTTGAAGATATACTATGTGTATGTCCCTAATGTTAAAAGTTTTCTGAAACCGCGGTAGTCATTCTTAATTTGGATCTAAATTGGAGAATATGACGGTTGTAAAGGCGTTTATGGACCGTTATTGTCAAAACGTAAAGCTATATTTCACTTCCATGCATGATAGTGTTTTACGCCGTGACACTTGCCTAGCGAACAAGCTAAAACTGTTATTCCTTATATGGCCTTAGTACAGCTCCAGTGACTTTCATTTGCCCGAATATGCAGTGAAAACTAACTGACTTTCCCCTTTCTCGAACTGACGACACCTTGTTAGCAGAGAAGGGGTTTTCTAAATACAGTACTCACAATTTATGGCAATGTTATCATTGTTTGCATAGGCAGTTGCTTTCCATTCAATGGCATTCCTGCTGTAACATACTAAACATGAAGAAATGTCGGCCATGCTATATATACCTAGCCCAATAAAAATTAAACGAGAGTCTCAAAGAGATTGACGCTATACTGGGCAAAAATATGATTTCCAGTACTTTCATCCTTCTAAGTGCTGAGTGTTGAAACAATCGGTGATATTCTTCAATCATACGAGTTTCATATTAGCTGATGTGGTGCTCAAACTGGACGGTATGACCATGCAGACATCCTTTGTTGAAAACTCCATGCCATAATGATCATCCATTCATGACAAGTGTTTGAAACAAGATAGAGGAGATATTAATCTTGGTCCAACCGTTTTGAATGACAACTGAAGTTGAAGAAAGGCTGAGAAATGTTAGGATAGGCAACATCATTATAATATAATATAATTAAACATGATAAACTTCTAATGTATTTCTACATATTTTATTTATTGCTTTACAGTACGGAGTGGGTCCAGATGTTAAACCTTAAATGGTTATTGTTCTAAATTAGAGAAATGACTTACCAGAATATTGCTCAGAGACTCTTTAAACGCACTAGTCGTATACTATTTGGTTTTGGGACTCTTTAAACGCACTAGTCGTATACTATTTGGTTTTGGGACTCTTTAAACGCACTAGTCGTATGCTATTTGGTTTTGGGACTCTTTAAACGCACTAGTCGTATACTATTTGGTTTTGGGACTCTTTAAACGCACTAGTCGTATACTATTTGGTTTTGGGACTCTTTAAACGCACTAGTCGTATACTATTTGGTTTTGGGTAAGCTACAAAATATTCTAGGTTCAGAATAATAATCCTCCGGAGCATCTAAATACCTTCATAATAGGTCAACATTTAGCGTCATATCTTTTGTCAAGAAATATGTTAATTTGGAAATGTAACTGAAATATGTATAGAACTATTGGAGAAGAAAGTACAAATATACCTTTTCGCTGCCTTTGAAGGTCAGTCTCAGAGAAACGATACCTCTCTTTTCTGTGTCAAAGATGTAATGCAGGTCAATTTTACTGACCTTTTTTTTTTGTTTGCATGTTTTATTTAGGTCTGATTCAAAATGGGAAGGAAATTTTAGGTTTGTCAGCTTATGAGGACGACAACTCAGGACGTTCGAACCTACTAGATATCATGTGTGCATCTATATAATATGAGCCAATGGCAAAAAAGTGCTCCGTCCATGGTAAACATCTGCTAGAACAACCTCTGCAGCAATGCTTTTCTTCCTATTTGCAACGAATAAAGCTAATATTTGTTAAATGTGCCGGAGATCGAGAGAGAAAGAAATAGAGAGAACAAACCCATGTCAAGATTACCTCGTAGAAGTAATATTACGCATAGTTTTTTTTAAAAATAAATTAAACTTAAACATACTGGTATGAGCTCATATTCGACTAACGTAATATAGGACTTGGTAAGTATTGTGTCTCATTTTGATTATGGGTTCTTTTGTGGTGCAATAGTGTTGGTGGTGACCTATATATTTGCATGGTTTTATTGATGTCACAAATGACCAATCGCTTACGAAGCTTATGATTACAAAACTATTGCTTAGAAGTACCTCGATTTGTATGATTCTTTAATGCAGATACTATATCTTCATCATTATTGTAGTTACACATCACTAAACAGTGGCACGAAGCTGAAACTTATATAAACCGAAAGCTCTAGAAACGTGATTACAACAAGCATGTCTCAACAAGACAGTGATATTAGCAATAGAGAAGACTGCGTAACAGACATTTGTTCACAATAAAAAGGCATCCATGTAAAGAACATTGTGTCGTATAGGATATTAAGAGTCTGGGCACTTGATCACAGATACAGTATATATGGCATTATTACCATATTTCCAGCGTCTACATAATCTGTGGCACTGCTAATGAGCTTATATACATGTAACCGCCAGACATCATTGATTGTAATAATAGGAGTGGTCATCAGACATTATAGTTGCTATGTGTTTGGATTTACTAATGGTTATATAGAATGGCTAACCTACATTGTAGCAATGTTTTCAAAGGTCACAGGTCAGGCAAAACCACCCTAGGGCTACCTAAAACCAGGGATGTTGTGAAGGTTCTTTTGTGCTTGGTAAAAATAAAGCAGCGTGTTATTTTTTTAATGGTAGGGAAGAACAATAATAAGTAAGGCGAAACTAGTCTTTCGCTTTCGTCAAACTATGTACGAGACGGTTAAAGATCGATATATGTACATCCATAATTTTAATTCTTGTGTGTCCAAGGATGTAGAATAAGCCCAGTGAGCCCTCTCGCATGTCATATTAGGCTGCAAATGGCTGCAGGGGCCGTTTTTGCTCAATGATTAGCACGCCAAACTCGCGACTAAAAGGATGCTGGTTAGAACTTTACCATAGGACCAGCCCAGTTCGACTACTGATATGTTTCCTTCGACAATCAGTCTGCAACAAGTGTCTCGTTTCTAACAAACATTTTACATTGAACATCGGAATTAATCAACCGCTGAGAGGAACATCATACCTTAATTTGCCTCTGGATAAAAACAGACAAAACGTGCATAAGCTTAAAGTTTACATTTTCTTTACTGCTATTGAATGAATACAATGCGAAACGTGCATTCATTGGTTGATTGCTGCCCGGCACAAATAAAGGGCAATAAGAGAATACGAAATGAATTGATATATCATATATATAAATGCTTAACAAATATGCAAACCATCTGGCATCAAATCAGCTAGAATAACTGCAATTGGAAACCAGAGACATGTTAATATCTTAGTCATTTGTTCTTATGAAGATAGAATGTACATTTACTCTGGAATACATAAAAATAAAAGGTGTGTATCATTTGAGATAAACGGACATGACGAACATATTCACGTCTGTAAGAAAATGCTTAAATTCTTTATATGCGCAAAACTATTATCAGAGCAAAAACGATGGTGATTAAGTGAAGAAGAGGTAGAAGTATACCACATATGTGCTCTTAATCAGGTCACAAATACAACTTTAAAATGATAAGATACAACATAATGGTGACTACGATAAATCAGTGTCAAGGATAGTTTTTATTAATTTAGTATATGGCAAATCTGTATCGACTGTTCATTGGCCAAGACATTGCGGGTAAAACAAAATTTGATGGACAACAAATGAGCCAATGTGATGGATGGCGGAGCAAGTTAATATTGCAAGAGGAGACATTATGTTGATAATATGAAATGAAAATGATCTAGCCAATTTAAAAAGTGGATTTGGAGATTCTATTACACCTGCATGGCCATTTTCAATGACCATCCGTTAGTGCCAGAAACATTATTTGCGCATGAGCGATGATCATAAAACTAGCTTTATCAATATTATTATGTGCATTGAAACACAAAAATAAGTTGTCTGCCAAAACATTCTCACAGCTTAATATACTATTATATGTTATGTATAAAACTGATAAAAAGACATAGTTAATTTTGCTGCATCAATAATCATCCTTGAAACTATGCATTAATATGAATACGCATATAAGACAAGAACAAATGGTCCTGGGTCCTCCGATTTATTTTCATTGAATTGGAACTCTGAAGACGCGTAAGGTGCTGTACTTGTTAGCTTTATAACTCTGAAGTTTATTACCAAAGACTAGTTGTCTTAAAAGCGCAAGCTCGCTTTAGACGTGGATTATTTTATGTTATAAATAGCTCGCGTTAATTTTGGGCCAGATTTTAATATTTTTGGAATGGAGTCCTCTAACGTCTCACTCAGGTTCGGATTGTAACTAATTTCTATTATTTAGATGTGAGAAATAATATGATACAAGTTAGGTGCATTTTGTGTTTATTGTAGAAGATGGTTTAATGGATGCTTTGAAATTTTACATGACAAAACGTTAGTCGGAAACTGCATAGTTCGCGTTATAAATATTTCCACGATTTCTACAACATCGCTGAAGAAAGTTTGAGAGCAGTTAAAATGATCCAAGGCTTTCATCAATATTTATTTCAATGTATATCCACATTTTTCTACAATTTTATAGACCAGCTTTTAATTTGTATCCGTTTTTGAAAAGGAGAGAACAGAACAGATAGAGATTAGTCTCTATCACATCTCAGTTTTGCACAAGTATCAGTTTTCATTTTCTATGAGATTTAGTAGGAATCATCTTTATGTTTGTAATGCCGCTTTTTTTTCCCTCCGGAATGAGATTGCTTACATTGTAGCGACCTTATCTCGTTTTACTTATGCTGTTTTTGGATCCGTTTTTCTTTTATACTCTGGTTTAAAGATGGTAAATATTCATATCCTATGTATGTGTTAATGCTTACGTTCTCCAAAGCAGTTATGTGTTCCACGACTGCCACATTCTAGAAAGCTGTTATTGTTCAAAAGCATAATGTAGTTTGTCACATCCATCCCCAACGGAGAAGAGTGCCTTCGGCACATATTCACTGGATGAGATGTATATTATATAGACATAATTGATTTCAATTGCATTATGTTTTCTGATGGCTGCAAACTATCAAAAGATTATCCATATCATTTGCATTTCACTAATACGTATCTTTTTTCTTTTATATGTTTGCTAATCAACAGCTTTAAAAAACTGAGGATACCAGCTTGATTGACTTCTGTAGACAACTCGTGTACATTAAATATTTTCTCTCTATCCCCTCTATACAAGACTTTCAGTTTGTAAACTACTGGTTCTACTACAATAACGCGCCTAATTTTAAATATTTCTCCGGTAAATTTCCAAAGCAAGACTTTAAACATTGTTTTCTATTTTTAAATTTAACTATTACACATATTTAAATTTAAGTGTTATTTTTTCCCTGGTTTCAACTGTCGAGTTCCATTTTGTGAAATAAGCTTATTTTTGTTTCCTTTAATTGTTTCTGCTTTTATATATTCTTTAGTAATCTGCCTGCTTGCCTTGGGAAGTGCTTGAGTATTACATAGAATTGTCACTTTCGATTAGAATATGGCCCTATGTCAGATCTTTGGAACATGTGTCAAAATACACCACGTTTCAATGATTATGTAGAATAATTATTTAGGTCAATATGTTTCAAGCTCATTGTGATCAAGGCATTCACCTTTTTACGTAGGTTCACCACGTGTGGTATGCTTTCAGTATACCTACTAACAAATTTCCGATCCATATCTTTGTTCCGGTTACTATGGTAGCGTTTCCAGAAAAAATAAAACAGAAACGACCCCCACCCCAACCGCCTAAACAGTGTCATAATAATTTCAAGGGTGACCGATTTTTTCATACTTCATTGTTCTGACCAAGAATGGGTTTCTGAGGACTCTGCTGTCAACCAGTTATTTGCGTTATCAAAAACATTTCTTCTTATTGAAACAAATGCAAAAATAAACAGAACAAAGACAAAATTCCACTAAAGGAAAGCAGCTATAATCTTGGATGTTTTTCAGTGCGTTCGCTATTGCTAACACTACCACCACCACCACCACTACTACAACTACCACTACTGATGATGTTATAACTACATTAAACAACTCTAACAAAGGATATTATATCATCACTAACTGGAGCTAATGAGAACATGTAGCTTAAACGCGTAATCAAAAACGACTCTGCATATTGAACTTATAAACCATCATGATTGTTATATGAATCTATCATCATGGATGATTAGTTTTTTTTTTTTAAACTTAAACACAAAGTTAAACAATGTTTCGTAAGTCACTAAGGATTTACTCGACTATAAATAAGATATGATTGTTTCACCAAGGTGGACCAAAGCATAGAATCGGTACAAAATTATGAATGATATTTCATCCACAAATAGTATATATGCCTAATATTTATTTTCGTTCACATCGTGATGCTGAATTATTGATGTTACTGAATACGTGATACGTAATGATCCGGTTTGGGTAGTCTGGGTTTTTTACGGGCCGAGAACGTTTGTAGGCCGACTCTGTTATGGGGCCGAGTAGTCCAAGAGTCGCGGTATTTTCTAGCATGTTTCCCGTCGACTAACTGAGAAATTTGTGGAATAAATTCGTATCAATATATCACGTACTTGGCAGCCAATATTAACAATGCTGCACAGATTTATGACTTATTGCTTCCGGCTATACTTACACGGGTCTTTTTCCTGACCGAATGAAATCCTGGCCCAAGCAAGTGGGGGCCGTCTCAAGATCTGTTGACATTTCGGTTGGTTGTAATGCTTTGGTAGCCGATGAATGCCTAGGTCGGTTATAATAGGATAACTTTCTTTATCGAAACTGGTCTATTTAATCGCTTTTGTAAACATTGGTGTGAATCACTTGCAAATCAGTTACCTTGCACAATTAAAGTTGTTTGGGTACTAAGTAATTGTGCTTGAATTGGCAGAATTAAACAAAATAAACAATATTGGAGGAAATGAGAAGTCAAATAAAATTAAAAATAGATCAACGCAAAGAGCAAAAATGTCAAGCATTCAAAAATGATTCTGATAGAAAAACTAAAGGAAATGAATGGAGCATGTATGCGTTGTTAGAAAATATAAGAAATGATAAACGGATACCAATGAAAATGATGGCAAATCAGATGAACGGAATATCCCAGCTTCGACTATAGCCTATAGCCTATCGCCGCATCATTCTAAGTGCCCCTGCAACAGTGTAGACCAATTGGTTTATTATTATTCCAGCTAATGTTCATATAGATTTCGAAACTTTCAATGAATACATACAGCACGACCTACTGGGTTTTTGGCACCAAAATCCAATCCAACACTAAACTTTGAGTACTAATGAGTATAGCGGATCCACCAGTGAATTTACGCGGGGGGGGAGAGGGGGCTGAACTTTACTTTCGAGCCGAGATATTTGTTTAACTTTATCCTTATGATCGTTAATGTTTTTCATCTAATATAATAGATATAATAGTACAATCAGATTTTCCTTCCGTCTTGAAGTGACAGTCAACTGAAGCTGCTGATTCATATACAAAACGTGTTGTTTTTGTTCGGCTAATACAGGAGTTTAAATTGTTTACGTTTATATTAAGGAATTGTATTTATGAATTTGTTGTCATTTTTGTAAGAATTGTTTATACAGGAAGATGTAAGATCACTTTCGTTGCTTTTACAGGGATCTTGCCATGAACAGTAATGTATAATAGGAATACGTGTATTAGTGTCATGTTCTATGAGGCGAGATCCTATTTTGTTATTTCAATAGTCAGCATTCATTTTTCATATCTTATTGTACGCGAGTTTCCCTACCTTGATTCGCGGTGCTGACTCAAGCAGGAAGCGAAACTGAAACCCCCAAGATTTGGTTCGATGTGAAAAGCTGTTGATCTATACAGGTCTTGTGGCAATAACTGACAAGTGTCTCCACAAAATTGTCTTTCTGAAAGCACTAGGAAAGGACGAAACAAAGCCAAATAACTTAAAAAAGCGTGAACTCATTTGAATGAATTTGAATTATTCAAAAGCCGCGCGTTCGATGCTCTCAGATATAGTAACGATTACGAGGCAATACAGTACAACAAAGTTCAATTACGCTAGGATACAATGACACAAATACAAGAAACGTACATTCTAATTAAAAACTACAAAGATGCGTTACTAGCTTACATTTCACTCAGTATTTGCGAGATTCCTTACATGCTTTACTATCGTTGATATGAAATTGTCAGCTGGAAATCAACCTGTCTTTTATGTAAAAGTTGACCTAGGGATCAATCGTTATTTCATCAGTGTATTTAGATGGTGCCCCCTAGATTAATATGTTAATGGCTTGCATCATCTTAGTATGCTAAGTAACTAAAGGAAAGAGTCTCGACCAAGTATGTATATCTTGCTTAATCGTACATCTTATCTTAGATCTTGTTATATTGCAAATTCACTCTAAATTTTGTTGGAAATATTAAAAATGTAATTGCTTAAATATTTGTAATTCATTCATTTATTGTATGATGATGAAGGGCATATCTTTGTATAAAATTATAAAAATTGTCGTATAATCGCACTGAATGAACAATTATAATCAATCAAATTATCTCTCAAGCTCTTTCTTAAAATGGTTGCGTATAACTTCAAGATTATAGCCTTTTATAAAGTAATGGGTCATGATCAACGAATAAAGTGCTTACAGATAAAATACTCCGGAGTATTTAAATTTGATTAAATTCTAAACAAAAAAAAAAAGGATTAAGCCCAAGCGTTTGAAATTGTTAGTTTGTATGAAATCCGACGATCAAAACTCGAGAAAGATCCAAATATGCCAAAGTCTGAATAGAAATGGAACTAGAATGCATATTTGGTTTACGCAATATTTGAATGCTTGATTTCTACCAAGCCGTTTGAATTCTTATGTTTAGACAAATACTGTCCATAACTGGCAAACCATGGTCACAATTTATTGATTATCGAATTCATCTAAATATATTATTAGCTAAAGTTTTACATCGGTTTGGGTGCAATCTTTTACTGGGCTGTAGCAACATTGGGCTTTTAATAAACTCCACAAAACAACGGTAGCTGTATGGTTTGAGGTTTGTAATTTGCTTAAGCACGGAAGAATGGTGGAAAATTGAAACAAATCAAACAAAAACCATTATATTCATGGTCGATCCACTAAGCGGTGCACTGACGAAATGCAAACGACAGAGTAGCACACGTAATGCATAGAAGACATCACATTATAAAGGAATATGAACTTGACATAACATAGCTTGAAGCATATTTTGTGTACGTGACACAATTTGCATTTAAAATTTCAGTTCAAAAGGGCATGATGTTTCGATAATAATATGATCTCTTTGAATATGCATATCTGTCTTGTTATAGATGTGTTTGTATGTCTGTCATTATTGAAATTAATTCTTTTAGATTATACTTCCTATGTACTTAAATGACTTCCCTAGATCTGTGTTAAACTTTTCTGAAGTATTTACCTTATTCATTGGAAAGGTGTGATCCACAAATGATCAATAAAATATAAATTGACTTAATTAAGATTGCTTAATTTAGTACGAATATATTAATCTAATTTAAATACGGGCATAATGATGAATACATATCTATGTATAATAGGTGATTATATTCAAAAGTGTCTAGTCTATTTATAACTATTAAAGTTGGGTGCACTTTATTTGTTAATCGTATTGCTTTGTTCGATCTTGCTCACCATTTAACATTCTGTGTGCACGTTGGAGGTTCGCGCTTACCCACGTGAACATGTGAAATGATTTTTTTTTTTAAAAAAAGGTGCTTAATTTCTTACAACTTCCTTTGGGATTTTGTACCATACATACCATATTTGGTTTACCTTTTATGCATGAGCAAATTCTGACTGCAGGTTTTGTGTTGGTTCGGTAACCTACGTCTGTACAAATAAAAGAAATGTAAATTGATAGGTGGATGCACTGTAATATACATTATTAAACCATTCTATAAATAAAGGCGTCACTCCTCTTTTGTAAAGAAGAGGTAACATATTGTATACCTTTCCATATTTCACAGAGCATGAATTTATGCTGTGAATCGAAATCGAGATGATGTCATCTTTGCTATACCTTCCCTGTGCATTCTTCTCTAGGGGAGCTTAAAATAATGTATGTGTGATATCTGGACTCTTGAGAATGTATATCGTAAATATATTTATATGTCTGTATATTTATACAAAAGATTCACTAATTTAAGAATCAATATCAATGAACTTCCTTATAAGCAAGACTAAACAAAGTTATAAACATATTTTCACCGAACCTAACGCATAAATTGGGCATCAAAATAATATACAATTGTAAACTAGCCAGATATACCCCCCCCCCTTAAAATTGAAAGCAACATTTAATAAATAGTTTGGGGCTTACTTATTGGACATTGAACTCATTATTTTTTTCATGGCAGTGGGACCGTTTCTAAACAAAATATTTCCGACCTCAAACGAGAAAAGAAAAAATATTGATCAGGAAACATTAGCTAGCGATCATTTCATCGGCCAATCGAGTATCCGTTTGTTACACTCAAGCATTGACCACCTGTAGGCGAGTCGGATATATATATATATATATATATATATATATATATATATATATATATATATATATATATATATATATAAACTCAACATATTCAGAAATCCAGCTAGGAGTCTCACATCACCGATGGAAAAGGGACACTTTACATGCCCCTCCGGATGGGAGCTGAAGTAGCAAAATTTTGATCCTCGACGACATTTGCAGCACCAAACACAGCATCGTCTAAATGAAGATCTCACAAGATCAGATTTGGTTACTCCGGGCCATCGTAGTGGAGCAAATATATACCGACAAGAACGAAACTCGAGAATAAAAAACAGCCCGGAAAAGCTATTGACAATGGGAGAGAGTCAAACAACGAAAAGAAGCAGAACTCCTGTTACAGCAGGCTGGCATATCAAAAGTGACCGTGTGTAACATTCCACAAATGTAAAACCTTCAAGATATCCTGGCTCGCTAAACATTGAAAGTATATCTTCAAGTGGTTCGCGGACCTCTGATGTTTCGATGGTCTGATTTCCCAGAAGGAAAATATATTCACGTCTATCGGCATGAATAACAGTTCGATGACATTACCATTATCACCAATTTTCTAGGATGCTGATACTACTGCGAATAATGTGACCAAAGATGTACCATTTGAGAGCAACACATACATTGCGTAGATATATGCCGGGTTCTTTTAGCGTCTTACCTCTTCATTCCTGAAGAAGAAGAACGAATTCATTGCTCATGTTAAAAAACTAACTTTTGGCCGTGTTACGTGCTAGCAACAATGCTGCATGACGCAATGTTAACAACAGAAAAGCGCTTGTCAAGTATTACGATTGCGCTCTGCTTGTGGACATATTCGCTCCAACAACCCCAAAAGGCTCACGTTGAGAAGGGAAGGCATAATGACCGTTTATCTCGCCAATTCTTCGACTTGTAGCATGAACCCTACATTAAAAATGCTACCCTGAACAGAAGGAAAATTTGAAGAAGACGACAGAGAAATATCATCTTTTTTATTTCTTATGCGTGCAAGAATCCGGCATTCACATTCCTAATTTCCGCACCGCTCATTGGGCTTGCGAGAAGCTGTCTTTGTCATTGTCTTCATTGTAGCTAGATTACAGGAGGACGTACAAAAGTCTCTTTCTACGATCCAGTGAGCTCCCGATTTTGTCCAATGGATCTTATACCCTATCAACTTCCCAGCTCGCAAAAAATCATGATGCGATGGACAATGTCTTCTGAAATACTATTCATAACAAGGTACCGAATACTCCAGAATCATCATAAAGGAGCGAATATCATTAACATGCACAGTACAGTTTAAATATTTCAGGAGTTATTTGGCCACACCTTTGAATCGAATGCTAAAATTATCCGAATGAATAGAAACGTACATAGGATATCTTCCACGGGTTTTCAATACCGAAGCCAATCAACACGCTGTTTCCTCGCATTTGTTTGACGCTCACTGTTACAACCCTGATAATATACGCACCGAACAACGAGAAGCATTCTACGCTTTGTAACAATCCCTCGCTTCTAACCCCTTTTACTTTCAGGAACAAATGTTAAAGTATTGTCGATTAGATGTGGACGTTTTACGCCTTTTCAGAAGAAAATTTCTAAACTTTTTTGTGGTGCACGGAGGGATCAGTCCTTTGAAGGAAGCTTCTACCATCGCCAAAGCGTGCTCTTTAGTGCTCCGCAACAAATTCATGCCCGAGAAGACATTAGCCATCATACACTCTCAAACTTCCTATAGCAGTACCGTTCAATAGAGGCATAATTTTAGACAACGAAGAAAAGAACGCTGGAAAACGCTCTTTTGCGATAGTTATGCTCAGTCCAGTGTTGACAAGATGGCACAACAGCCTTGCTTACCCGATACTTCGAACTTAGCAGATTCATACCGCTACCTTGAGCTGGAGGAGGACAAAGGGAAACGAATCAAACACGTGGACGTCATTTGTAAAGATTTGATCTTGGTCATTTACGAAGAAGAACTAGGGTGTATACTTCCCGATGAGTTTGCAAGTACATCAATGCAGCCTACGTGACAGCCAACAGTTGCATATACATCCATCGACATGAGAGTCATGGCCCAGAAATCCAAGGGGATTGTTTAGGGGCATGGACGGGCCAGCACTCCGAAGACAAGATCCTGAATTTTGCTTGCCGTGGTCCCAAAACTGACGGCTGCCAATGCAGAGACTGTCGTGGAGAAATGCATACTAAATGCAAAGTCAACGAGCCAAGCTGTAAACTTTGACGTGCTGAAAGAAATTTTGCAGTCAGGAGAGGATGAACACTTTCCTGAGACCACCTTTGATCCACACAAAATTGTACGGCTACAAAACCATCAAATCGTCAGTCGCTCTTTGGGGAAAAAACTAGGAAATCATGTACCTAAAACGAGTGCTACTTTCAGACCACAACACTTTACTGTACGGACACGCCGAGCTCCAGTATACAAAATGAAAGACGTCGAAGACCGAAACTTTGTTACGACTACAAATGCAGAGCTATAAAGATGAATCAGTTTCTATGCAGCCACAGGCAATCGAGGTGTTCTTCAAGTTCGTTGATAAATTTGAGTGCCATGTTGTGTTTTGCGATCAAATCAATGCCGTACCCTGTGACACTGATGCAGCATGGCCGCTTCGCTACTACTGCCAACATAGAAAGTGATGTTGTGCGTGTACAACCCTAAGGATGAGAAACCGATGACGTTCATTATCGTGTACCTTGCCTCTTTACTGGTTTTCATAGTCAACGTGATGCCGTGCGTGTACCACCCACGAATCTCATCCGTGCCTGTGCAAGCAATTCGGAATGTCACCGCCACTTCAGCTAAATGCACTTGTCAACAGAGTATACATTTTGTCTCTGGCTTTGCCTGACTACATCGACTTTGAAAGGCGATTCCACACATTCAAAGGGAAATGCCGTAAATATCTGAATCGACCTACATCCAAAGAATTAGCCAGAGCTGAATTTGTCTACATGAGAGAAAGGTAACGCCACTTCACAAATGGGAGCAAAAAGACTAGGCTTACCTGGTACATGCTCTCTAGTTTCCGCTCTGTTGCTAACTTCTTTTGGCGGGATCCAAGTAATATAAGATTCTATGCTACCTTTGAAACTACATTTAAGAGACCAGACTGACATGCAATCAATAGTTGGACGTTTACTCATCGGAGCTTAGTCCTGAAGAAAAATACGAACGATAATATTCATGGATTGCCAATTGAATTGCAAGAGAAGATCAAAAAAGAAGCTTGAACCAGACTTTCAAGAGAAACATCCCAATTTTGAGAACCTTTGTAGAAATCGCTTAAAAATTGTAATCAACTTATATGCATTGAACAGCTGAGACAAGGCGAACTATATAAATAAAAATGCTCCAGTTTCACTGTTCTGCATACTCCAGTGATTGCAGTATGCTACCTTCAACCACTATCTCTAAATTTCCAGAAGCATTGCCCTCTGAAAGTTTGCGAAACATTGTCAGTATCATATATTAAATTAAGCAAGTCTGGGTAATCTGGTATACTGGAAATAATTCTGCCATTGAAAGATATAGGAATTTTCTACCAATCATTCTCTTGTTGGTATTGGACCGCACACGTTTTAGTGAAATATTGTCAGGGAAGAGCTTGAAATGTTTAATGCAGTCCTGATAAGAGTTTTCACATTTTAAGTTAACGTCTGAATAGTGTTGATTTTTCTTTTCAATGAACTGGAAAACTTTTTTGTTTGTATACCGTTATCCGGGAAATTTATAGTTATACCTTCAACCACTGTCTGTAGATCTCCAGCTAAAAAGTTCTCTCTAAGGAGCTCTCCTTTACAGATTATTCACATATCATACCTCTGTCGCGTGAGTTTAGAGTCGGCTTGACCAATAAGGGTATGTGAGAAAGGTTGCTTTTATCCTCCTATGGATCTGTGATTCTTCCCGGGTTCATTTTTAGACAACTTTTGAATAATGTATAGTTTCGTCCTTTAACTGAACTGGAAAACATTTCTGTCTGGATGCTGTTACCCAAAACATTCGCACTTCTCTACGTTCAACCACTATCTACAGATTCCCAGCAGCAGAGACTGCAAGTGTGTAAACGTCGACAGGGCTGTCGTTATTATTTGTTACATTAAACAATTCTGGATTCATTTGCTGTGGACTACCACAATGGTACCTCTAAATAATTGGAACGGATATATATATATATATATATATATATATATATATATATATATATATATATATATATATATATATATATATATATATATATATATATATATACAATGCTGTCGGGCATTTCTGCGCACTTAAGGCTTCAGTCTCCAATACTAAAGCTAAACGCGTACCGAATTCTACAGATTGACGAAAATAAAATACTGCAATGATTACCATTTGAAAAGAGGCGATTGTCACCAGAATATTCTGTTCAAAATAATATTAATTTTGGACACACGGGATACCAGCTCCGTATTTTCATGACTCGCGATATGTCGGCCTATTCTGCGCACAGATTTGAAAAGATGCATTGTTTATCTATGGGGCCGCAGAAATGAAATACATTAATTTTGACTCTTTCTGTCAGCATTTCAGTCGAGTAATTAGGTCAGGTTTATAGCTAGTTTTACAAAATTCAACTTAACGATGCCAAAAAAATGGCAAGAGATATTAAGCAAACTAAACTGATCATGTAAAAAAATTAGTAAAGTTCGACATTTCATTAAAAAAAGAAATAACTATTATGTGAAAGAGAAACAACAAAGAATAGGATGTAATGTGTTTAGAACGTCTTGTTTATAGGGGAAAATTACTGCAGAATTCAGAAACAGACTATACGCCGAGGAATTTCTTGAGAATCCCGTTCAGGTGGCAAGTTGACACGTTAGGTAGCAGACGATTTTGTACTTATTGCAAAATTGGAAATTTGGATTAAGATGCAAAATTGTTTTAAGGTTTACATTTCCATTTTTTATACAATGTATTTTTTTTCTGGGTCATGGAATGGGTTTTGATGTTGACATTTCGAAATCACATTTTCATATGCAATTGGGGAAGGAATGTGGGTTCTTTATGTATACTTTATGAATATCGCTTTCCTTAATTAAAATACGATCGTTCTATCTTGATACAAAATGGATTTTTGACGAAAAAAAACACGTGATCCAATGTTTACATAAATAACGTATGGTTGCGCAGAATTACCCGACGCGCAGAATTGGCCGACATGGGGTATATATATATATATATATATATATATATATATATATATATATATATATATATATATAGTTCTCCAGTCACATACTTCCTGGTTACATTAAAACTGAAACATAATTGGTTTTTGTCGTCCATTCCTAATTAAAAATTATTGTTACAAAGGCAGATATGAGATAACATACTCTCAACAGTTTCTAATGTAAATACTTAAGCTATTATCTAGATTTTGAAAGAAAGAAAAGGAACCATGTAGCACATTGACGTGTAGCTTACAATTTACTAGTCCATTGCTTACCACCACCTTAACAGTTATTAAATCCAGCATGTCACACATTTCGCTATCCACGTATTGTCCCTACTTGTACCCAATTATTAAATCCTTTTCGCCCCTATACAAGATTATCCAGTTATTATCCCCAGGTGTACCTGATCGTAAGGTGCACATTCCCATATACATGCACTGCGGTTTTCTTTCTAGCTGGATTTAATTTTGCAACTTGTACGTTACTCTATTCTGCTAAAACTAATAATTGCGTATCAAAAAAATAAAATTTTAATCATTCATTTGGTACATCATTCTGTTGGACAGGAGCCAGTACGTTTCTATCTTGATTCAGCAGAATAATGGGAGTTACACTAGAATGAACACATTCTCTCTTATACTAGAGAAGGGGTAAGAATTATTCCGGTATATGAATAGTTAGTTCTGTACAAATGAGTATTAAAGTCACACCCATCTTTTGCATATGTAGTCTGACGTTGTCATTGGTTTCAGCTCCCTTGCTGGTTACCTTCATTTGTTTCTGTTGACTGACAATAAGCAGATCTGATCAGCACCCCTCTTTTACAGTAATCAAAGACAACTAGCACAAAATATTAACGCTAATCAGAAAGTTTCACTTTGATATTTCGATTACGAATGCTTAGGATGTAATGTTGATACATCTATAAAACAATTTTACATAAACTAAGATTAGGCACCAAAACATCTTGACTCATTCATGTGCATGTGTATATATTTACGTCAATGGTTTTCTATTTTTTTAATTTTTAATCCATGTCATTTTTTGGGGGGTCTTTGCTTACAGTTTAGAAACACATTTTAATCTGGAAAAAATTACTGCATCCCAGATAGCACAACTACTTTGGACAAACTTTGAACCAGCATCAGTTCAACGTTACGAAATGACGTTGACCTAACGTCATTCTGCTTTTTTGTGTCAACGTGTTGGGTCAGCGATGATTCGCATTGTTAAACTATTTCAGTCCATCGTCACAAGTTTACGATTGTCAACGTTTGTCCTACACGATGGCCTAACATAGGGCCAGTGAGTAAAACGACCTTTGGGCCGACGTCATTTATTCAAGTTGGGTCGATGTTTGGAGACAAGTTGGTATTCACTTGGCCAATGATAGCCCAGCAGAGGTCCAATATGCAAAATAATGCTTGACAGACACGTGTGGTGTCACGCGACATTTTATATGAACCGATGTGTGTAATATTCTAACAAAGATTGCATCCCAGTTTATTTTGGAACAACTAAGAGAACGCACCAATATTTTGTTAGATCTAATTACAAACCTATTATATAAATGGTCAAACTTAAACCATTTTGGCCATACCATACTTGAATAACATCATGTCATCCGGTTTCAACTTTCATTTTTTAACTTCCTGTGCTGAATATGATTTTCAAACATGAAAATATAAAACATCCTAAACTCACAAAAATAAATCTACTTGCATAACTGTAAAATAAAGTGTTTTTGAAAACTACACCCAAAAAACAAGACCGCGTACACTTCTGTTCAAACAGGAGCTCTGCTGCACGTGCGGGTTCTAAAGATTTTGCTTCTGTGTGCTCTGTGTTTTATTGCAGAAAATATTACATTTAAAAACCTTGGCCAACGCATAAATCGCAACATCAGAATTGCAAGACCAGGATACTGTACTCATAGTAACACTAAACCAAGATGGTGGCCTAATGTTAATTTCACTTTTACCCTTAATGACATCTTTGTACCTAGTGTGGCCTATTATCCATGTAACAAAAGTATATGATATTTTCACTCATTGTAACAGTCGCGTTGTTCTTCTCCATTCGAGTGCATTCCTGGTCAACAAGACACTGATGTATAATTGGTTGTCATCGTCCTTGCAGATGCTGAAAGTTATAATTACAAAGGCAAAAAGAAAATATCGTAATCTCAACAGTTTCAAATGTTGACGCTATGGACGATTTCTTTGAAGATAATAAATGGAACGAATAGGCTGCAGATGAATAGTTGATAATATAACAGATGCAGTGTTTACTATTATCCGCAAATTTAATATGCTTCTTCATTTCTCAAAAATAAAACCCCCAAACGATACATATATAGGTATAACGTATGCAATCCACGGATGTCATATTCTATTTTATCACTTGTGAATATTGTAGTGATGAAGTGTCGTGTCCACTTATTGTCCTCACGTGTTGCTCAATGCCTTGGCGGTTGTTATCCTAGGGTGTATATTCCTGATAAGCCTGCTCTGTGATTTACCTCTTTCCTTCTCATATTAAAACTAATAATTGCAGAGAAGAACACTAAAATTAACTTATTCATGCATGTTATTCATGTGGCACATCAGTCTATTTTGACACAAAATATAAACTTTTTAAATAATTTAGCCGCGTTACCATAGTTATTAAAGCGAGCAAAAATGTTAGTTTACTCTTTAAAAGGGAGATAAATCTTTCGGACTTATCCATGTTAATTTCTTTCAAGTGTGCCTTTAATTGTTTCTCTCAACTTTGTGTATGTGGTCTGAAATAAAACTAAAATGCTTTCTTGTTCCAAAACCACAGAAAAGTGAGCACACATTATTGACACTGATCAGAGCAACAAATTAGATGGATGGCATACTATTTCGGAGGTAAATCCAAATACTTCACTTTTCCTCAACCCATAAACAAGTACAATATACATTACTGTCAGTACCATAAAATCATAACTAGAGATCATATTTATATTTCAGGTTAATATTGTGTTTAATTTAATTTTGCTAAATTGTTTGTTATCATCTGTTACTATTACATTTAATAGTTCTATTACCCGTGGAGGAATCGTTCGACAGGGGGGATGTAAAACTAGTTAACACTCTCAGGGACGATACATTTCATAGACCATCAATTTTCAGTGGGTCATGATCATTGATTGTTGATGACTCAGTTCTGTTTATATATACAGTTGTGTGTTAAGCTGCTTGAGACTGGCTATGGATTTAATTCATTCAGGTAGTTTTACTTTTTTCCACTTATTCTTTCATTTCATCATCCTCACAGGACGACGACAATCATGTAAGGTGTGAAATGCCTGTTATCTGCAACAGTTAGTTTTCCACGACTACCGTATATTGGTTCCATAAATTTGTTTGGCTCTGATATTTCTCCATCACTCCTTGCATATATTCTTCACCTTAGTTTTAAATAATCAGTAATAATGGCATTTGTTTTGTAATTGCACACTATAAATAACATTCGTCAAACATTTGTGAAGCCTTCGAATCTCACTTCATCAATCCTAATCACAACTTTATAAAGATTACTAAACAATGATAATGCTATAGAAGCCAAAAAAAAATGAACATTTTTAGAAATTTAGTAAATGCTCCAGTATATAATACGATAGGATGTAGATACAACTTTGTCCGCTATCTCTTCTTTCACAAAAGTTCAGCCATTTTGAGAGAACCTCTTGCATATCGAACTGATAGATATCCATTTGGGTAATTTGTGCAAAATGCAAGATTGTCAAAACAAATTACCTGCACAGAGCTAAATAATATGCATATATTGGGGTGAGTTTATCATTACAGGTTATATCTCATGTCAACTTATGAATTCATGTGATAAGCATCATGATGCTATATGTGTATTCCAGTCGTGAGGTCAAATTCTCACAGCAAGGACACTTTGGATTGGCTGATTGATTGTAATTCTCATAAATAAGTACTTTGGTTACCAGAATACTTGCACATGCCATCTTTATATACAAAGGGAGTTGACTCTCAATCTTTCTGACTGTTCACTATATATTTTTCTCGTTCGATCTATCGAGAAATGAAAGAGAAAATAGATCAAAAAGTATCAGAAGGCAATTTCATTTACAAAATTTTGATGTGCAACATTTCGTAGTCTATAAATGTTTTGATTTGCAAATTTCTCATAAGCAGACAATCTTTGTGACAATTTCTAGTTTTGACATTTGCACAAGAAATGAAATATATAAACTATTTCAAACAATAACATGTGCGCACGTTACTAATTGCATCTACATTTTATATTATAAATTGGAATTATGAAACGTTTGAAAACTTTGAGAAAATCATATATGTTTGGAAGGTTATATCTTCGATAACAATGAAATTGTAAACATTTTAACGATTATTTTGTCACCATCCATACAAAAAAGTATGGGAAGCATTTGAAAACAACCAACCTGATTCATCTTTTTCTGGATGTTGTTTTTCATCCCTATGGCTAGAGTCATCGCGCCCGCTTGTATATTCAAGGACTGGAAATCTAAATTCCTGTCATGTTTTCCAGACCAGCCAGGTTTTGATACGTTTCTTTTTTCGCACAAAAACACGCACAACATTCGGATCCGTTTCCCGAATTTTCGATCTTTTTGATGTATTTCATCAAATCTTGATGTGGTTAACAACTAAACGCATTGAGTTGACATTTGCTTGTTGCATATTCTCATCATAGATATATTAGATGTTGTAACCGACAAATATATTAAAGGTTGCTATATTGTTCATGTACGTCATGTACGTCTTGTTTATGGATCCTAGGTATCAAACTAATCAAACGATTTCTTTGAAACATCAGACATATGTCGATTAATTTGCGTCGAGGCGACTTGTTCTATTAAGAATTTTTCATTTTCAATATTGTTCACGATGCTGTGAAACTATGCGAAAATTTGTCTTTTCTATTACTTTTTTTATATTCGTTTCATGAACACATTTGCTATCATACTTATGAATATTGGAATGTACATGCATCCTGAGAACTACCATAAACTGCCAAATATGGGTCGCCATGTTGAACTTTTTACCATCCATTGGCAACCTCCAGACACTGCCGTTAGTTCAGTGACCTGTACAGCAATAAAAATGTATTTGTGCATGCATACTGAAAATTATTACCCTACCGAGGAAATATAGATCGTTGTGACATATTTTTATACTACAGTAACAATGTTAGGTTTTGCATTCTGCTTCATTTCTTGAACAGCTGCCTGCACTGGTAAATGAATTCTAAAGTGCACACTCCAACATTTCAAATTACGCTAAAATACTTCAGAAATTGTTGCCTCGAGAGCCAAAAATCACAATGGCTGTAAACATTTGTGAAGTGTACCGAACAGCAACTTAATTAACTTAATATAGGCAATGTGGCCAATCTTTGACGCGGCAGTGATAGCGTTAAGCTATCTTTAAGTTTTATGTAACAGTCACTTTATCTATACAGATAAGGAGTTGGATGCGTGTACGAATCCTTGTAAATCTTACCCTTTGCAGACATTTAGGTCGCTGTGACTGACTTGCACATTGTACTCTAGTGGCAATATTTCGACTTTGTGTTTAATTCAATTTAATTTTACACTTTTCTGTACATTCATAAGGCCTGAAGTTTGTATGCATCGCGAGTATTATCCTGCTTAACCAAACAAATTATTGTTATCACTGGGAATGTTAATCAAAATTTGTGTACGTTCTCATGGACATAGTGAGAACTGTAGCTAAAATGTTATGATGTCGGGGTATGGCTAACAACCATTGTAATGAATACGGTACACTTATTATCCTAATGGCCATAGTCTGTCATTTGCTGTTTGGAATTTACTAAACTGTTTAATTGCTGATATCAATGCACCTTATTCGTTATTAAAATGGATTGAAGAAATTTCTGTTCAGTAAAGTGACGTGGACCAGGGATAACATTTTGGCGTATTCACTGAATGAGTTTATACAATAACGTTTATATTTAACTTGATAGACAGAGTATCCCGGCTCCTGTCGATCAGTTGTTACACCTTGTGCTGCCTAAACAAGTACACTCTAAAATTTTCAACATTAAAAATAACTGGGTTTATCAGTTATGCTGGTGAGTAGTGGGATTTCCTCATTTGAAGCAGGTCATTGCACCAGGGAGGCTATGGCGAACGTTTATAAATATCAAGACGAAAAAGAAAAATTATTTGTTAGTATATACTCAGTACAACGTATTAATCCTTGCATTATTGATATTGACATTCGTAAACAAGCTTCTCAAAAAGTGCATCTACAGTATTTCAATTTAAAGTTTTGTATCGTATAATTTAATTTAGGTTAAAATGTGAAGCCACTCAGAGAAGGTAGACGGTTTAAAATAAAGTCGGTTAAAGGAAATTTACTGTAAAATTTTTTAGCAGTAAAATTTAAAACATGCATCTTGCGCCCTTGTGGACGAATGCTGAATATTTTCGACGACTCTCTGAACAGCAACAACAACATCGCGTATATCTGATGTTTGAAACATTTTCTTATTGTAGTTTATGACCTGTGTCATAATTTTGCAGGAAATATATGCTAGCTGAATTTCGTGAAATACACATTGGTTCTCAACCGATCCTTCATTGTGAAAAATGCGGATTGTTAGTACGACATGATTAGTACCGAAATATTAAGCACCGTGCCATACGTATGAATCGTAATCAGAGAGAGAGGGGGTGGGGGAGGGAGAGGGAGACACATACATACAGACAGAAGAGAGAGAATATGTATTTGTAGCGTTACGCAGATCAATTTCATGTCCAGCCACATCTTACGATTTTACACAAAGCACGACATTCATTGAAATTGCTTTTAATACAGCTAATGGGTCGAATGATTCGTTTATTTTGGTAGGAGAAGGTCATCTATGCTGGACGTGACTCGGACGATTCTTTAATACCATAGACTACAAGTGTGATACATGTTCTAGTTCTGAATACTTCATTACAAGGATAGACAGCCAGGTGATTTTCTTATCAACCTTTACCGTATGTGTAACATTATGTAGGACAGTACCATGACCATTTGTATGTCCAAGTATATCATAATTTTGTTTAATGACCTTGTGTATCTGTATAATACTTGGTATTACTAAATAATTGTATCCCTTCACAAGATGATTACAGTCTGAATATGCCTCCGCGTTTGTTTGAATCCCCCCTACCGATTTCAATAACGGAAATCTTTATTGTAATAAAAAGTACACAGAACTTAGTCCATTCATTCATTGCTGTATAATGTCTAGCCTGACTGCGATCAGAGTGGCCCTAACACTGGAATCCTCTGCGGCTTTAATGCTTAACGGACTTTTGATAATAACACGGCGCCATATGGCGTACAGTATGGGCGAGTCTATCTCAGACAGCTTTGTTACGTAGTTCATCCTATTTAGTAACTGCCGGATAATTCCGTAAATTACCATAATGTTGAGAGTTTAGAGTTATATCTCTTTGCACACATGAACACAGAAATTACACTGCTTGTTAAATCCACGTGAAAGGCAATTTTGTAGTTGTCATTCGTTTCCTTTGCTTCATTCGACATTGTAAATATCGGAAGCGGACTTCGTAGTATTGCATTCACCCCTTCTCTGAAAATGGACTTTTCTAGGAACTGACTACGTTCTGTGCATCTTTTATCTCATTTGTGCTTTTCATTTTTTAAATCGATGGGGGGGATACAAACAAACGGGGAATTATATTCAGACTATAGACATATCTAAGTTTAGTTGATACTGTATCTTGCTATGGCTCTTCACACTTGGATGAAGGCGTTAGTCAGATTTTCAGGTACAGTGGCTTTTTCGATCTGACGTTTTATGTGTTTAACATGTATATGGATGAACTACCACCATGGAGAGACATAAGAAACATCTAATGGTATTTTTGTAGTGACGAAATGCATATGATTGCCTAACACAAAGCTTGCAAAGTCTATTCAGCTCAGAACAGAGGGATTGTATTGGTACCATATCTTGTTACATAATATGATACAACAAACTTGTTTGGAGGGTGTTCCGTAGTCCTGTCATGTTCATACAGGGGAGGGGAGGGTGATGGGTACTCTATGGGAGACAGTCCTGTTGCGTTTACCCCCCCCCCCTCCTCAGTTCGCAAGGTGAAGACTGTTGTACCTCTTAATGCTAGCCGAACCGCATAAAGATGAGATCTCTATTATTAACAAGACGCTTGCCCAGCCGGCAACAAAAAGCCGACCCAAACTAGGAACGTGTCAACAAAGTCAAGCCAGCAGGTGAATTATTTTCATTTTAAACAAACATATGACGAAGGTATATCGGCGTACAGTTCGACACAATGTATGGATGCTATAATTGCGGTTAATTTACTGCAAGTTTCACAGACAGATAATATGAAGGGGCAGTAATCCACCAATGTCATGCAACCTTTCGAGGGATTGGGACACAGTCATGAACAGGTCTTTGCCAACAAAACGCAAGGAATTAAGCAAAGTGCGAAGAATACATATCAAAGCTAAGTCATTTATGCTGGTAATCGAAGGGCTGAAAGGGTAAATGCCCCACCTTGGAGAGCACATGTCATAATATCCACCAAAACTATAACAGCACGAGACTCAACAGTTTTGAATCCGATTAGCAGGTACATAACCAATTATTTTTGTCGCACAAGAGAAGGCGAGTTCGTGACTTATCTAACTTTTCCAACCATTTCAATCCCGCTGGCACGATCAAATGATATTTACAGAGAACGGGGTCGTAGGAGTGGGAGGTCTACAAAACAAGCACTCCACCCCCGAACTTTAAGGCTGTTTCCTTTGTTGATTCTTTAAACCAGTCATCCCTCCCTGCCGCTCAGTATAAATGGCTTTTGTTTTTGATACTCTCCTCACACTCAAAACAACGGTCACGTTCAAGCCTCATATACCGAAAAGAATGACAAAACCGTTGAAAACTAAATCAGAATATACACAGTATGTTTTAGAATACATGGGACACCAGCTGGAGTAAATCGATAGACAAACGTCTGCGAGCAAACATCTTGATGCAAGTGTGAGAGTGTGGGAGGATCAATTTTCGAAATCTATACAATGTTTTAATTGCAGGTTTGGATTTTACAATGGGCTGATTCGTGTTTGTATTTTGATATAACAAGGAGATAGGAAAATCCGCATTGAGTGTTTGTGTGTGATTTGGATTTTAAACGTAGCTTCAACAGTTTTTCAGTCATATCGCTATGATGTCTGCAATGTGGCAGTTTATAGTGATGTCTAGTCCTGGTGTCAGGATATGTGACTGGGTGGGACATAAGGCTTCATGTCTGTGGCATGATGCCCCACCCAATCACAAATCCTGACACCAGGACAACCAGTCCTAACACTAACCACTTAATGCTGAGCGCCTAGCGAGGCAGCAGTTAGTACCATTGTTTTAAGTCTTTGGTATGACTCAACCGTGGTTCGATCGAGACCTCCCGCAACCACTAGGCCACCGGACCTGTCTAAAACCCGCATTGAAGTGCTATAATCAATCTGTCACAAGAATGAAACCGAATGGATATGGAATAAGCAAAACTACCGGACACCGTGTACGTGAATGAAATGTTTATGATAAAAAATGAACGAGAGTCTCTATAAACCCAAATACTAATGCAAAAATCAAATAAAAATAATGGAAAAAATGCAAATAATCAAGAACACTACTACAACTTAAAATCGGGACACGACATGCATTACCATACACAACATGACATTGATACAAAAGCTGCAGCTGGGCTCTCCCATATACATAAATTCACAGATATTAGGATACTGACGTTGGCATATACAACTCGTGTAGCTTGTATTCATCATGTAGATATAGCTTGCTGCCAGATATGTTGCTCTCTTGCCAACTATGTTCTGTTGCCCACCATGTTGCCCTTATGAAAATTTTGAGGCCCTGCTACCAACGATGTTATCAACTATGGTGTGAACTATGTTGCTCTGCTGCCAAATATGCTGCCAAATATGTCATTTTTTCAACTATGGCTCCGCTACCAAACATGTGTCAGCTGAAAGTAAACCAAACTGGCAAATGTACTCAGTAGAATAACATCAATGCTAGAGTATTAAACTAATAACCAAATATATACATCCGACCAGTTATAATAAAATATATTCTAAACAGTTATTATCGGAAAAGGCCATTTAAATACACACTGTGTTTAACTCTCTGTTTCAATATAAATATATTTTACAGTGAACTGAATATTAAACTTCATATCTTCATATCTCCAACTTACCGAAAGTCTGTCTATCGAGAATCAAAGCTGAAATGGTAAATGTAAGATACATTTTTCGACGCATGAAAACAAATGGAATAGAAGTTTTAAAAAAGTGTCAAACAAAATCATGCTTACCCCTATGGCTGTAAAAAACTGTCATAGACACTGCCTGACAAATTTCGGAATCACTGTACCAGCATATAGAATATGCATCCCATAATTTCTATGCAACATTTGTAAGAAACAAGGTTATAGTAACCATGCACATCACGCAATTTTGAGTATCTCTCTGCGAACGATCTACCGCGAGATGCAACTGTTACTCCCTGCTTTGTTTAGTGAAGGCACAACTTAACTACACTATGTAACAATGTACGCGTCCACGAAATCCATTAGTATGTGATATATGCTAGTTTCAACACAACATCAATTAATTTTCTTGCACTAAAAATGATAGCGTAGAAGACAATAGCTTTTTTGTTCGCTTCTTGTAACGATCGGTCTATTGATATTTAGAAAAAGATACCGACTTACTATAGGTAATCTGTGTGTTGGGTGTTTCTTTATTCATGGGTTCAGGCCTTTGGCTGTGACGAACGGCGCTGCGATTGCTATAGCGCTCTGAATACTGTAAGTAGCCAGCATATGTACATATTTTACTGCTTCTCGTGCACCTGTTATTACTAAGCTACGACCCCGTATAGGGGCACAGCGATGGGAGAGCTGGTTCTGCTTGAGGCAAAGCGTAATAGCAGAATATAACCCATTCTGTGCCGATCTGGTTTATCATAACGAGGTGATGCAATGTAACTATTCTAACGTGTGCTCTTTGAGAGGCAACTCAGTTTTTAAAATTCGCTTGCTATGTCATGCTGATCGTTTAAAATCTTTTGGGCAAAATGGATAACTTTTCTTGTCTGTGTTGATGGTCGCGACAGTCCTCAACTGGTCGATTGGCAAAACGTCACAGCAGGTAGGTAAGCCAATGACGTATATTAAGCTGCACACAAAACTGGCGCCATAAAAGAAAATTTCATCTGAAATTTATTTAGTGCACCGCCGAGCGGTAAGTTAAGTGTGCACAATGTAGCATATGGTGGTAATGCGTTGGAAATAGGCCACAAAATAAAAACAATGTTTCATGAATGAATTAACAGCGAGATTCCTCCATGATCTCCTCTCGAGCTTCTGCTATCAGTTCATTTTGTTGCCACTTCATCAATTAGCAGAGAAGATTACTTCTTTTGGGATCTCACTTTAATGGTTTTATACTTGACAACATCATCAAGAATAAGTTTGAACCCATTGTCCGAGATTAAAGAAGTAAAAAATAATTATTGGCGACAAGGATGTTGATATTAAATAAAGAACATATTTGCTTCCATAGTACCGAACTTAGCAACAATCATGTCTTCTCAATGCGGAAACAAATTCTATCCTTGTGTCCCTCTTGTCCGCTCATTTTTTATAAGGAGAGATCTGAGTAACACCGTTTCGACCAATAACCTTGTATTCATATGGATGGGGGTGTTGTGTCTCTCTAGATCAATAGCGCCAAGGCGAGCAAATTATCACTCCGTCTGATCTGCTTCCCCTAACGCCTTCTCTGCGGCCTGCAGTTGGCCAAGTGATTCCAGCAGTAGCTGTACTGCTTATCGGCACCGTGAGAAGTTGGCTGCGGATGGGGAGTCATTCTCTGCGATTGCTTCTATCCACATGCGAATTACTCTCATTCTGCTAGCGTGTACCATTACGGCATAATGTGTATATGTAATTGCACAAAATTCGAATGCAAACAAAAATACTTTCCTGGCCGCTACCACTAAATGTAGCCGATGCATCCAAATTTCGCCATCCTAATACCTTGGTTCTATTTCTCCATAAAAATCCGTCTTCGCACTGCCCGACATTTAAACAAGCTGCAAAGATTCTTTTATGTATGCCTATTCCGCATTCAGTGCAAGCATTAGTTCCTCCTCTTCCGCAAAGCCACTGCCCGTTACTAAAGCTATATCTGGCTCTTTTCGTATTTGTTCGTGCTTCTTGGCACAAGCTAGCATGTGGTTTCATTGTCATTTGCATATGCACAGGTTTCCAATGTTTTATCCCGTGGGCACATCTCGGCTTGAGAAAGATTTGGGCCTTGCTGCAGAAGTCTCAGTCTGGGCTGGCTACACATACCTGCGCAACTTGTTGATTACGCCCCAGGTTGGTCCATCTTCTGTGAGGCTCAGCAATCATATCGCTAATCATAGGGACCCAAATACGCAGGATTTGTAACTTTCAATAATTTCAGATCTTGTCTACGAAGATTAATTATTGCTTATTAAAGATGAATGTTGACCTGCGATATGAAAATTTCGGCCAGCCCTCACTTAAGCTCCACCCATAGCTAATTTGATTGATCGATTATGAAAATATTATTTTGATATCTTATTTTTATAACACAAAATGGTACATAAACAGACTAGTTGTGGAATGTAGAATTATTTTTTTAGGAAATTCCATGTCTTTTCAGCGTGACTTCATAACTTAATTTTGTTTGGGAAGTTTAGACTGGCCCTATTTTCATTGCTTAAGGTGCATAACAACAACTTGACAAGAGACTCGGTCTACTAAGGGAAAAGGAATATGATTCATTCACACATATCGGTCAAAATATTTCCAACTGAAACGTTTATTTGAGATATTAGTAGTGTGTTATGGGCCAGACACCCTACGGAGAAATGTACATGTTTTGAAAAGATTAGAAATGGATTAACAATTCTGATATGCTCAATAAAGTGTAAGCATTTTGACAGTCATACATAAGCTTGTGTAAGATCACATGAACTCTATTTATGCAACTGACATTTGTTCTCGTACGTTGTGTTGTTTGTGCACTAGGTATATGAAAATGAAGAAAACAGGTGCTTGTAATCGTGTAGGAAAAATTATTTTATTATATTTACTGAATGACATGTATAATTGATCGAGACAAATTAAGACATTAAAATGAAATATGTAGTCAAGCTCTGTTTGTGCAATGTAGTATGCAAGGGTCTTCATTTTCTACGTAGTCCAATGCATCCAGTTGTATAAGCCCCTATACAAATGTTCATTGGTAATAACTTTCTGTGTAAGCAAAAATGTTTTAATTCTGTTAAATTCCTGATTGTTGAAGAAGATAACAAAATCCAAACTTCCATGCTTAACAGTATGGAGTCAAAGGACAAAGGTAAAGGTTTTGGTTAAAGTACGTGCAAGAAGTTGATACCACCTGTACCAATCACCTGCATCAATTATGTACAAACTGAGGATACGTGTTGCTGTTCAATAATATACCTTACCTTGGAAATAGGAGTTAGTCTAATATGCCCACCTATTTAAAACCCGATAACTTCAACTCCAAATTCAGAATGTCACTGCCATCGGCCAAATACTATTTTAATTTTTAGTACTAGTTGTAAGCAGTCATAGTTCATTAAAATACCTTCCCATATATAAAAATGCATAAATAAAAAGGCAAATAAAGGCTCTATTGATCGATTGAGCCATCACTACAGAAGAGTCATGTTTATATACTAAATTAACACGCATTGCATTATTTTGTTTATAAAGAACATTCATGCAATAGCTGGAGATGTATTAAAAACTTTAATTTCAGCACCTTTCCCCAGCATCATATACACTGCAGAGCAACATAAGTCCTAAATGGATACATTTGAACAGACTGTTACACAATATTAAAAAATTGCCTTGAATAGTATTACAAATATTTTATGGAGCGCATTGCATGCCAAAACATGAAAAGCTATTAGTATGCTCAAATCAACAAAATATGAAATCGTACAACCAAACATTTTGAATCAACAGGTGAGTGTACGAAACAACAAATATATTTACAAAAACAATATCCAGTATTTTCAGGGATGAAGAAAATTTTAAGATTTTTATTTATTAAGGGTCAGATAGTGAAAAATGTTAAACTTTAAAACTTACATTACTGGATAAAATCGCATTTATTTACTTCCAAGAATTGCAATTTGGTAAATGTGTTGCAATCATGAAAATATATGCTTTTCCTGTTGTCTTTAACAAAGTTTAAAGCAACAATATGTATATGCCGGATAGAACCTTTGTAATATTTGTTTCAAACTTTATGTAACAATGTGACTGATGCCATTTATAATGTTATAACACACAGTGACCAAATATTGAACTCTAAAATAGTATATATCCGTACATAGCCTTGTTGACATTTATTTATGCGTAGCAATATTGTACAAATCTGAATGAAAGAAAGAAACTGCACATGATGAATGCTTGGTATGTAACGTTTGTACAATATCTTGGAAGGTGATTGCCATCTCGATTTAGCACGCTGATATGTGTCGAAGCTTATCTCGATACCAATGATAGAATCTGAATTGGAAATGTCTCATTGCCTAAGATGACCAAGCTTATCTGTAAATTTCTAGTTGTGATATTTGGACATAAAATGAAACAACGCATTTCAAATTATACGACATACCCACATTATTAACCGTTTACGAAGAGACTGAATCAATGCATGAAACTAACTTTTAGTGGAGTAAAACCTGATATGTTTGGAACTATATTTATCTGTCTAAGACTGAATTTATAAAAATTGCAAACAGAATAGTTCCTCTTCATTCTCCTGGCAGGATAAATATGATAAGATGTTGAATAAATCCGTCCTGAATTTTAAATTTATCTATTTATTCTTTTTACTTCCTATGGCTGCAGTCAGTCGAACATACTTATAGCTTCAAAGATTGGAGATTCTGAAAATCCTGACTAATTTTTCAGACGAGCCAGATAATAATATTATGAGACGATAATGTATATTACTGTTTGTAAAGACTTATTGACAAGTGGCAGGTTAACGAGCATTCGCAGGCCCACGAATTGATCTTGGTTTTAAAAATGTCTATATTTGTTGACAATCGGAAGTATTAACTTATGAAAACATATAGGTACAGTCCAAATCGTGCGAAGAATAAATGCCAAACTCAGAATATTAAAGCTCAGGGAGGCAACTGTCCTCAATCCACCATGTTCTCAAACAGTATTTGGCCAGTACTGTGTTTAAACATTTAGAAAACTGTCATCCAACTCGTAGGCATTATAGATGAGTTACGTATTAGTTGTTTGCAACATTGTGACGTTTTTGCTATAAATCTTGATCGACATATGCCAGTAAATAATTTATATTGCATTACACAAAAAGGCTAAAAATATCTACATGTACACATTATGTTTCTTCCTGTAATGTTGCAATGTGTCATACGCTATCATCTATAATATAGTATACCTATATAACTCAAAATAAATTTATCAGTCTCATAATAATGTTTGTTTCAGGTCACGTGCTGTCTGACCTATATTCGACTGTAAGCTCTCCGAATGTGCACCTTAGTGTGATTTAATCTAATGATGTATAGTATAGTGAGAACACAAACCAATGTACTGCACACAACGAAATAAAGCCGCAGAAGCTAATGGCCTTAGGTCACAATTAATAGTTCTGGTTCAGTACCCACGGATGTAGTCCCAGTCTATTTTTAGATCATTTTTTCCTGTCTCCGTTTGGTGGTGATACAAGAGTTAGATTTAGGCATTCTTGGTAAGGATTTAAAGGCAATTGTTTATTCTTTAGAATATGAGCTTATGGTGTGCTTGTCTGTGTGTATTTCGGCAACAGTGCACAGTGAGTAATAAGACCTTGGTGATGATCCGGAAGTGAAATCTGTGTTCCATTGCATGGTGTTTTGTTTACAATTCAGCCTCTCAAAAAAATGCAGGTCAACCCCTGACAAGAACTTCACAGTAAAGTCATCTTTGAAGGTATTTTAGATTAACATATGATTTGTATTGATTGTCACACAGTGGAAAGTTCAGTACTGAGAAACAAATGTAGAGAATATATAGTAAAATTAATTGTGTTCTATGGCCTGTCAGTGCAGTATTTGAGTAAAGTTTAAACTGGTATAAAATCTTTATTATTAATGATAGACACATGAAATTTTAATGTGTTATGTATATTGACTTTAAAAATATAAGAATGAAATTAAAACTAAAAAATTGATTTTTATTTTAAAAATTTAAATGAAATTTTTAAAAAAATTAAAAAATAAAATTTTTCCACCAAAAAGGTACATATATAATATTTATTGGGAATGATATTAAATGATATCAGCATGTATATAATCCTACACCATATACAAGCTCAAATGATGGATATTTGTCAAATTTTATCAGAGAAAATATCTTTGTAAGTCAAAATGAGACCTTCATTTAAAATACATGAAGACAAAAGTCTATTTTGTATTGTACCTTTAGGTCATTGAAACTATTTATTTGGGGTCCAAGCAGTTAATTTATGTGTTTATGATGGGGTGACTTCCTGAGTAACACATATCTGCTTGTATAGCTATCAGTAATTGTTTATAAACATAGTTATAGGGAATTTAGTGAGAGGACAGAGATGAAGACTTTAGACTAGAACCTGCTCAAGTTCTCTACAAAATCATATTAAGCTGTCAGAGAATGAAATACAGGTCAAAGGGATAAAATATACTTTCCCCAGGTATATTTACCCTTGCATGTAAGAAAACAGCAAAAGGATGTAAGTTGAACACAGAATGCATTCCATTTTATTGTTCAGTTTCTTTAAGATATTGATTGATGTAGTGCGGCATTGTGGCCTAGATGATATTATGGGAATTCTAATGATCCATTTTGCTTTATGCATTATTAATTACTAATAATATTTGTTAACTGACACTCTAAAGATTACATAAGAACTATTCAAACAGATTATTTGAATTTAACTTTGTACAACTACACTTAACATGGTTACATAGCTGACATGAACAAATATGCATATATTTTAGAATGTTTGGGATCAAAAGTTGGCATTCAGTACATCCTATAGGCTGACATAGCATCTATAGTGACCCTGTAAGGCTCAGTTCTGGCTGTGTGCACTTCAAATATCCAAGATGTTATTTTCATCATGAATATGCCTATGTATGGTAACATATTTCAATTTAGCACTTTGACAGAGTGCAGTATTGCAGCATCAGCTGATATCTGATTCCATTGAATCATTGAGCTTAATAACTGGTAACCAACACTCTTAAAAATAGACTGAAAATGTTCAAACAGATCATTTGAATTATTTTTGCACATGTGATTTTAATAAGTACATTGCATATGTCCCACACATGCAAATGTCCATCCTTGTTTTCAAGTTTTGGGGACCAGAATTTCACATTTAGTTGATGATATAGGATCTGTTGGTACCTATAGTTGATCTGTGTGGCCACATTTGGCTGCATTCACTCACAATATCCAAAATTGTTATTTTCCTCATGAATAAGATTGCTTATAGTAATAAATTTTAATTTGGTACATTGTCATTTGACTTTCCAGTATACTGTTATGTACTAATGTTTGCACCAATGATCAAACCTCACTGTTCCAACATTGCCTTAAACTTGATGATACATACTCTACTTGATTAGTTATTTAACCTGTAAATGGCTAAATATGCTTGTAGAAATATCATCTATTTTTAGGATGCATTTATCACTTTAATACATGCCCATTGCTTCACATTTCTGAGTGTCACTCTGTAAAGTTTACTATTTTTTCCCATGTTTGCAACCTGAATGTTATTTTGAAATCACCATATCCAACACATTTTAACTTCATTTGCCTACATCTGACTGTTTTCTAGAATTAAATGAAACATGTTATATATTTTCAGGTCTAGCCTGGTATCTGGAACAAAGTGTTAGAGTTGGATCAGTTTGGAAGCTCTCCAGTAGTCCGGTGGTGATAGCAAGGTCTCATAAAGGACATGTGCAGTGTACTGCTATAAGTGACCAAGATTAGTTCATATCAGCACACTGATATACAGCACCTCAAAGACATGGCTTAGATCTTCATGAGAGAGATTCGCACCATTGTTCAGTAAGGTGGAACCTCCCTGAAACTGTATTTTCCTATCACATTGTTGACTTTTGTAGTTATCGACATTAAAATGGAATGCATTTTTGCTATAAAACATGGTAGTGGTCCCACCAAAACTTTAAATTTGAGTGCACTATTAGTTATACAAACAACTGCCCAAGTACCTGACACAATAGATGTCGAACATAGCACCTGTCATTGTTTCTTTAGTGTGTACACCTATATGCATCTGGATAGGCATATTGCAATTTGCTTCCAAAATCTCTGTGAGCTATCATGCTTCAGTACCCCTCTGAAAAATGTTATCAGTTGTACAGACCCAAACTACCATTTGTTTTAAATGCCATCATTAATCAACTTTGCTGCCTTAAATTTGTCAAACTGAATATTATAACTTGTGTAAAAATTTAATTTTTTTAAAAAATTTAGTTTTTAAAATTTAAATGTTTATTTAAATTTCCATTAAAATTTAATATATCATTATTTTAAAATTTCAAACATATTTTCAGACAGGCCTTATCATGTATTCCAATTAGGTTTTTACTGCATTGAAAAATTCCTGTAATTAAGGAAGATATAGCAAATTTAGTTTGGGTTTCTCAAGAACACTTGGACCACAACTTGCACCCTGTGGAACACCACCACTACACACTTTCTGACAGCTGTCACATGTCTTGTTTGCAAGGAAATTCCAAAAGACTTCATGTTTAAAGTTGAAATAAGTGTGGCATGCAAGTATAAAAGTTTGACTAAAATTGGCCATACAAATTGGGCCTTTCAGGCCTTAGGTCACAATTAATAGTTCCGGTTCAGTACCCACGAATGTAGTCCCAGTCTATTTTTAGATCATTTTTTCCTGTCTCCGTTTGGTGGTGATACAAGAGTTAGATTTAGGCATTCTTGGTAAGGATTTAAAGGCAATTGTTTATTCTTTAGAATATGAGCTTATGGTGTGCTTGTCTGTGTGTATTTCGGCAACAGTGCACAGTGAGTAATAAGACCTTGGTGATGATCCGGAAGTGAAATCTGTGTTCCATTGCATGGTGTTTTGTTTACAATTCAGCCTCTCACAAAAATGCAGGTCAACCCCTGACAAGAACTTCACCGTAAAGTCATCTTTGAAGGTATTTTAGATTAACATATGATTTGTATTGATTGTCACACAGTGGAAAGTTCAGTACTGAGAAACAAATGTAGAGAATATATAGTAAAATTAATTGTGTTCTATGGCCTAATGAACAGACACGTCGCGCATAGTGCATTTATGAACTTGTTTTTGAGGACACATGGACGAAACGCTTCTAACTGCCACATGATAGGGCTGGTTACATGCTATTGAATCAACTCACTGTATCGTATCCAACTCCAACCACGATGTTTGTTATCGCGTCCAATTTCGTTATGTTTCAATTGTTATCTGCAACAATTGTGTGCGGTTTGGTTCATTAACAACTAAAGGGATTATTTTCAATCTCCAAGGCAATACACACGATTTATATATAAAAATATCACCCTTATAAGACCGAAAAAAGCGATATAGTACTTCAACCGGAATATATATTATGCAGATCAATTACGACTCCCTTTTCTCTAATGATGAACGTAACTTGCGGAGATAATATAACATTTCGAGAAAATGTGAACTGGTTTACCGCATCCAACACGTTATTCATTTTTGAGCAATACGTTATATAAATTAAAATTATTCATAGAAGTGCATCAAACGATCCGATAAACAATTTACCAGTTCATCTAAATCTTAACAATATCAAATCCATCTCATAACTTTTAGGGCGATTTCTTGACTCTTCCTTTTTCCATTTTCATATGCCAAGTGCATAAACAGATACAAAAGCACTATTGTTGCTCTAATATAAATGACATTATTAAACTTGTTATGACCAGTTTATATAACTGTGATAAACTTTTATTTCTCCTTCCTTTATTAACTTACTACATGTGATTGTCCACATACAATATATATATATATATATATATATATATATATATATATATATATATATATATATATATATATATATATATATATTGATAAGTTTGCTATCTCACTTTATTGGTCAATCTATTTCAATTTGGGGAACAAAACTGGCAATGCCAGCCTACAACGGAAAATTGAAAAAAATATAAATGATTACATGTTGCTCGCATGCGCACATTTTGTTATAATTTGTATAGGTAAAATTATTGTTTTGCTTTGAGGTGTAGACCGTCAACAGTTGTCAACAATATAGTCACAAGACGTCACAACTAAAACAAATTAGCATTTCATTTTCTTCGATACATTGAAAAGAAAAATACAGCCTTAGTGTAAGAAATGATTATTTTCTCATGCCTTAATTACCTTCCAAAATTCAGCAGTGATTATTCTTCTCTCGATACTTGTTGGGGTAAAGTTAAAGGTTGAATTATTGACCATAAGAAAAGCAATTGGAATGGTTGACTGATAAGAACAAATATAAATTAAATACCCATCCCTGTCTTAATTTGTCTCATATGTGTAGTTCTATAAATATATTTAGTACGTTATCGATATGTCTAAAGGATTTGTAAGATATATTTCTTTGACCTAATTTTGAAAATTTAACTAATGTCCTGCGGGAAAAGAATATATGTGTATCGGAGGTGTTAGAAACGACCTCAGAAGTATACCATAGATTTCCGTAGTTTTACTTGACAGCGGTATGCCAGGTGGACATGTAATGATCCACATTTAATCAAACGTTGTCAAATTATATTTAGGACATGTTCAAAGTCATGTTTTGTAGTTTTCCTAGTAACTGTTTCATTTTCATAGGAATCAGGTGGGGAAAAATGTTTTTTGTTTTAACTACTAAAAGCTGAAAGGCCCAATAATATCAAACTGTGAAGGAATATTTAAGTGCATGTCATACGGAAGATTATTCGTCCTTAGCGACATTGTGACTTCCAGAGCAAAGGGAAGGAAACGCATCCGTTTGCAAATTCGAAGAAAGTTTATATGAATGTTTCTCTTAATACATTATACAAAATTTTAAATTTTCGGTGGTTTCACTACCAGTATTTTAAAACCTCGAGCTATTTGTTACAAAAATATTATGTTTTGTTTCCGTAGAAACTTCATAGTAAATTTAAAGTATACTTTGTAGAATATTTAATATTTTGCCATTTTTTTTAAAATCAAGACTTAGTTTTTTTCCTCCAACCTATTGGCCTCTTTGATTTGATGGAAAGAAATATATTTTCACTAAATTAGGCACTCAGTTTTAAGCACAATTGTAGAGTAGTGTCAGGCAGAAGAGCAATAGCCTGTCCACATGTGGATCATGCTTTTTAATATGTGTATATTGTTTGAAAACTCTGAATTCGTAATTTATCAAAACATGCATGCAAATATATACTGTTATATTGCTTTACATCAAAAAGCCTAACAATGTGTACATGTACAATTGTATGTCCGTGCAGTATTGTAATATGTCATCTGTTATCGGCCATCATAACGTGTCCCTATTTCACTCAAAAGAAACTTATCAGTATTGGTAATATTTCCGTTATCTATCTAAACAACCTTGCTATCTCTCTTATTGTGTGGTTCATGGTCCATTGAAAGCAGACTAAATCTACAGAGTGATGGAATCTAATCTAGTGTCTTATAGCAGAGTGAGAATACAAAACCAAAATACAACACACCACGGAACAAAACAGCATAAAGCGATAGAACAGAAATAAAGTGCGATTATCCACCTGTATTACATGGTATATGGAAAAGACGTGTACAACTTGTTCTCACGTGATAGAACTGGTTCCACTGTACTGAATCCACTCACTCTGTTGTGTCGACTCCCATTCCCTATATTTGGTGTCTCCTCCATTTTCGACAGGTCTCTATTTATAACTGTATTGTTCGTGTACGTTCTGTTTTCATTCACACAGACACACACATATATATCATATATATCAGCTTGAGTGTGTAGCAAGCAATTTGCCATCGTCACCATTTGTAAGGCATCTGTTGTCAGTTAAAAGGGACTGCTTGTCAACACCCGGGTCTATCCAAATGCCAGTCTCAAAGGCAATGATCGTTCCGTATTCCTCTTGTATTCATGATACAGTCATTATTTTCTTTTAAAGAAGACAATTGTAATCTACGCTACTGGACTATTTTGTGAATACGCTTCTTAAAGAAATGATAGAAAATCAAATTTGTTTCCACCACTGATGTTTTCTAATTGTGTTTATATATCCTCGCTACTAATGAGCAAATTAGCTGATGAGGTAGAAATAGAAATTCAAGCTCATTATCTAATGAAATTATTAACTTTGAAAAGTCATTACGTATACGTTTATGTTGGTTCCGGTACCGGTTCCCAAAATTCTTGAACAAGTAAGAAGAAAATATATCGGTAATACTATCTCAAGACGAATTTCAATTTCGAACGATTTTGGCCGATTTTCATAAATGAAATATATGCCTTTTTTTCCTTTAGTACACCGAGTCCCTTGTGGAGTTATTATCACACATCTTATGCAGTGAAGACTGGCGCAATCTAAACTCTCCACACAAATAGTGTAAGTATTTTGACAGTTATAAATAAGCTTCCATAACTCCAAATGTACCCTATTCATGCAACCGACATGTGTTATCCTAATTAGGCCCCTGTAACCGTCAGGAACAATTATTATAATATGTTTACTGAATAACTTTAATAATAAACGCGATCAAATTACTAAACTGTAATATGTTTTTAACTTCTATTTGAGCAATGTAGTATGCAAGGATCTTCATGGTCTACCTAGTCCAATGCATCTAGTTGTATAAGTCCCTCTAAAGAGACACATTAGAAATACATTTCTGTGTAAGCCGAATGATCTTAATTTCAACTTCGTTATTGGTTGTTAAATAAGATACTAAAATCCACCAATCCATGCTTAGCAATATGCAGTCAGACGAAAAAGGTAAACGTTTTGGTTAAGGTAGTGATAACGTCGATATTCCTTGTATCAATTTTGTGCAAATTGATGTTTCGTGCAGCTGTCCAAAATTATACCTTACTTTGGGAATAGAAGCCTAATCTACTGTCCACATATATTCATCCGACAGTTATAGCATGTCTTATAGATTTCAGAACGTCTTTACTCTCCAACCAATACTGCTTTGAATTCAAATACTAGTTTGAGTGCATCAAAAATACTCCGCCCCACAGTCAATAACTAACTAACTAAATAAATAAATAAATAAAAAATTATAATAAAATAGGCAAACAGAAGATATGTTGATCTATTGAGCCCTCACTACAGACGACCCATATTTACAACCTCGAAGTAACTCTTGCATACCTTTTGAATCAAAAGATGTGTATAGGAAAGAACAAATGTATGTGTAAATACCATATAACCAGTATTTTCAAGGATGATGAGAATTTGATTGCAATTTAGGAAGTCAATGGTTAGATAGGGGATAAAAGCACCAAGTCGAAATGAAAAACTTACATAAATGGATAAAATCGCAAAACATTACTTCCGAGAAACACGAATACATTTTAATAAGTGTGATATAATCAGAAAATGATACGTGCTTCTTCGCACATCTGACACATTCCGAGTAACAATACTAATACTGTGTACAACCCTTGAGATATTTGTTTCAAAGTTTATGTAATTGTAGACGATGCCATTTATGATTTTATAAGTGACCAAATATTCAAGCCTAAAATAACATTTCTTTGTATTTTATTTACATATGCATATGTAGAATTACTTTTTGATTTTTTGTTGTAGACAGCCGACCAATATTGACCATATACTCGCAAGAACTCAGAACAAAATCCACGTAGCATTCCTTTCCCAAAAATACAATTAAATGAACAATACAGCTTTTCGATAATTTTATTTTTCCATAAAATGAATTTGCTTCCAACACTCGGTTGTGATTCTTGTACCCTCAATACATGATGAGATATAATTAAATACAGAACAACAGGAATATTTTCAGATCATGTTAAACCGAAGTTTCCTCTTTGGAATCGTCACTGGCAGCCACATGATTTGGAGGAATATGCATTTGTGAATACCTTCTTTAAAACCATTGTGCCAGATTAGAGCAAGATTGTAAGAATGTTTCTTGGAACAGACTCTACCAAAATTGAATTTGTCGGTTGGGTCTTTGGCGCCCTGGTGAAAACTATCACGTTTTTGTTTTCATAAGCACTTCCTATTAAGTTTAAAGAAACGTTTGTGGAATATTTAATGATAACCATTGTTATTTCAAAACTTATCTTTTAAAGGCCACACTCTACCCATTGACTGGCGTTCTTTATATCAAGGTGACAAATATTGCAGCTAAAATTACTTAGTTAACTAGTCATATGTAAGCTTATAGACTTGTGGCACATACATGAGTACTCGCTGACCCACGTGGGGATCTTGTTTTTAACATGTTTATATTCTTAGACAATCAGAATTCTTAACTAAAGAAATTATTCAGGTACAGTTGTAATCGTGCGAAGACTTACTACCTAACTCAGAATATGAATGCGCAGGCAGGAAACTGTCTTCAATTCACCATGTCCTCAAACAGTATTGGTACAATACGGTGCTTAAACACTTGGAAAAGCGTTACGTATTTATTGTTTGCAACATTTGACGGTTTTGCTTAAAAGCTTCTTCGACATATGCCATTAAATAAATCTGCATTTCATTAGAAAAGAAAATGCTAAAAATGTGTACATGTACAAATTATGTTTCTTCCTGCAGTATTGTAATTTATCACCGGTTGCAATTTATCATAAAGTATACCTATTTCGCTCAAACTAAATTTATCAGTATTTTATAATAACGGTTTTTACAGGTAACTTACTGTATGGCCTATATTCTACTGTAAGCACTGCGAATGTAAACCTTGTATAGCTTAGTGAGAAAACAAAACAAATTGTAGGAAGAAATAAATGAAATAAAAGAGCAAAAGCTAAAGAACATACATGTGGTATAAAGTGCACATATGTTCTGTTTATAGGACACATAGACGAGATGCGTCTATTGTACTGTCACATGATAGATCTAGTTGTACTGTATTGAACCTACCCACTGTACCGTATGTAACCCCAATCCCGATGAATGTTATCGCCTCCAATGTTTGTCGTGTCTCTATTGGTATCAAAACCATTTGTGTACGGTTTGGTTATTGTAACAACTAGAGAGTTTAGTTTTAATTTACTAGGCAATGCACGCAATGTATACATAAAATAGCCACTTTACAAACACCGGAAATGATATCAGGAGCGGGAATTGACACTACTTCAACCAACTGCAACTCCTGACGTTTAGTGTCGCTACAGTTTTGTGCATTACGAGGTGCATGCTTGAGGTAGGCAGGACGATTTGAAGGGAAAACATTTGGATGGGTTACAATTGCATCCCCATTCTCTAAAGCTGAACGTAAGATGTAGAGATAATAAAACATTTCGAATGAAGACTGATTTAACACCTCCAATACATTATTCGGTTTTGAGAAATAGATTGTATAACTAAATACATTCATGTAAGTGCGTACAACGGCCCAGTAAACACTTTTGCAGTCGTCTAAATAACTATAACATGAAATAATATCATTTGTAAGGGTGCAAATTTCTGTCGATCTAAGAAGAGCTCATTAATCTGGGCAGGTGAACGATTAATTAGATTTATGGGGACCGTGGCGTGTTAAAATCGCCATACTGCAAGGATTGTTAATGTCTGTCACGATAGTAAGTGATTCTTAATTAAGCGTTCGTTTATTTAACCGTCAGACAGACTGGAAGGAGAGGGGTAACTTCGATCTTGTATCGGAAGTGTTGGATTTTTGAAATTGTCCAGGATCAGTTATTTGGAATATAGAGGTCAAGCAGACTACAATTTTGGCGCCTAGTTATAAAAGGCGGGAGGTATATTTAATCCTACATGGATACGCTAAATAAGAGGCGTGGTTACCATACGAAATTCTCGGGTTTTAATATGTCCCACAGCAAAATTTAATCAGTCTGCGTGTTTCTTCAAGAGAAAACAAAGGTAGGAGGCTCCGAGGTTGAATTTAGAATAAATTCTCTCGTAAAATAATTATCCAAGGGACCGGATGTCTGGAAAGTCAACGGACACGATTCTGGGCGTAAAAGCGAGCAAAGTTTGAAAACACAAGGTATTTGCGCCAAATCTCATGTAATTCCTTAATATCAACATAATGATTTGCTTGGTTTATTTGCTTATATTTGCATGAATTTATTTGTTTAAATTCGTAGATCAATTTTCTTGATATGAATACAACTGTGTGAGTTCATCTATCTGAATCCGTACAATGATCTTCTTTATATAAGTTTGACGAATTATTTGAATGTGTCGTCTTGATTATTATAGAAAAATAAGTATTCTAAGAATTCCATGCCTTACCTTAGCTGATATGAGTTACGAGAATCCGTGTGAATTTACCGACCAAAGATGATTTCATATATGCTAAAGACTTGAATGTGTGTATTGACTGAAATTAACGTAGTTAAGCCATGTAATGAATTTCATTCATTCATTTGTGCAATTGAGACGAGAACGGACCCGTTGTGTCTTGGGTGATAATAGGAGTCAGGTTGAAAGCCGTTAGGAAGTACATTAATCTTATGAAACTAGGTTTGTTTATGGTCTGCCATGTTTGGCTTGACCAGATAGCCTTTGGTATCTGTTTGAATTCCGATAGAACGATATCTGACATTACGAGAGGGGAGTAATGATCTATTCCCAGTAGGATATCTGACAGGAGATTTAGGTCGCTTCTCTGTTTTCTTTTGAAAGGGGAAAATAGCTTCACGGAACGTATCCATGACTTACTTATCCAAGTAAATACGTATCACGTATATACGTATCCACCTACCCACACAAAGTTCGAGGGCCGAAAGGGGCGAGACAATAGAGAGTTTGGTGAAGAGAAAAGGAAAGTGGAAAGGACCAAGAAGAACAGCCACAGTGAATTTGGAATGAACCAGAAATAAGTAGGTTATGAAGTTGTACAAGGCAATGACTTCGATTGTTCACTCGATTCTATGATGAACTAATTCTATCATTTAAAACAAATCGGCTATTTATATAAGTATATTTGTGTTTGAAATTCGGTGAATGGTTTATTTCAAAAAGATGTGTATCTCCTAATGTAATGTATTATCACAGTTGTTATGCAATTGATTAAATTGTTGTTATTTCATGTACGAAGGTTAGTGTCATTCTGTTTATATATCTGCTCAGTTCTCGATCTATTCCACCTATAAGATTCACACTTCATATTAAAATTTACTCGATCCGGGCAATAACACCGAAGGCGATTACCCTCTAGACAACGATAACCTAATAAAGCAGACACCTTGTAAGCAGGCACCACTCCGTCGCAAAGTGGGGCGGCACTTATGTCCGTAACACCATTACATTTAGCGTGATGTCTTGCCTGATTTCTTTCATTTTTATATATCTACCATACGCAGAAATATTACTTATTACTCTAATATGCCTGATGTTATTAAGCTTTAAATGACTAATTTAGATAACTGGGTGAAACATTTATTTTTCTTTTCTTTCCTTTCATACTAAGTGTGATGTTCCACAAACGTGAGATTTAGTTTCATTCAATTTAGTTTGAGGATACGTTGTTTGTAAATAAACCCTATAGTTTAGTTGCTTGTTTAATATGCTAATGATGACATTATTCGTCAATCAATCAAATGGGAATGTGTGTCCCACTTGTTTTTTTAACCGTATTAATAATTCACAGTCATTATCTACTGACATTCTAAGCTTTTAAGTAGTCGTTACAGGAGTTTTAATTTTGGTGCAGATACGCTAAATTGATTAACAGGTAAGACAAAAATCCACTGATAAAACCAAATACTACTATCCCACGACACGTATTCAGTACTCCATTGCACTTGTACGTGTTATTGTCTGATTTACGCTAATGAAATATATCCCTTTCCCTTTAGTATACCGAATCTCTTGTCGAGCTATTGTCATACACCTTATGCTAAGAAAAGTGATCCAGTCTAAACTTTCGAAGCGAGAATGAGGTCATCTTGTCACACATTAAAGATGTGGAATTTCCTTGCTTAAAACAGGTCATTGGGCCACATAGTCTGCGGAGACACTGAATAAAGTTTGCGAGGGAAATTACACGGATTAACAGTTCTTATATGATCAGTATAGTGTAAGTATTACATTTGGTACTGTTAATTTGACAGTGATAAATTATCTTCTATAATTGCTCACGTAACCTCTTTGATCCAACAGTCATTTCTGAATTAAATCTGTAGTCAACCTCCGTTTGTGCTATATAATATGGGGGCTCTACCAATTTTACATAATTCAATGCACCCAGCTAATTACATATCTAGAAGCTTGTATCGAATCACACATCTTTATTGGTCCTTGTTTACATTTATTGATATGTATGATAAATGGGTGCAATGTCGACTACTTTCTACTTTCCCGTTTCAGGTGATTTCCAAATTCACTTAAGCATGTTATGTTTTGAAGCCTTTCTCCAGACATACGATAATTTTTATTCCAGATTTGGGACATTTTGCTGGTGCTTTACGGTTTATAAAGGTATTTATGAAAAGTAAAAATCGTCATTGATCTAGTGTGTTGCTATACCCCGGCTCTACAGTGGCAGGGTGTAAATGCTTTTAATAAATCTCACATATACAGTGTTTATGTAACGAAAAAGTTTTCTTGCAAAAATCAGTTATTTAAATTTCATGATATTTTATCTTTGTATCTTTTCCAAAGTTAAAGAGTTATATATTATTATTCAACCTATATTTATGATATTATCTATTTATGTTAATTTAAGCATGGGGTATATATCCACATATTAACTTTTCAAAATGCGTATACTTTGTTTAATTTATCCTTTCTAAGTATTGTATAACTGATAGCACATGTTTTTGTTTTCATTTGGTCTGAACAATGGATAAACATTTAAAGTTACATTCCAGATTTTATCCAGAAATGTGTGGACCTTTAATTCATCTGTTACAAATTGTATAATACATATGCTTTCTTTCCATGTATTTTACGTAAATGGGGAAAAATAAATGAAAGGGTGGGAATTTTGACACAAAGGAATCGGTTCAAATGCGCTTCACATAATTTTAAACAACGAAGATTAGGTTTTTAGGTATAAACATACACATAGTCATATTCTTCTTTAACTTTCTGATTTATCAACTGTTCAACGTTATAGTATAATCTATCAGCCTGGATTTGATTATATCGATTTTTGATTTTAATGTAATAAGGAAAACACAGCCAATATAGTTGCAGTTAAATTTCGTACACTTTATTAGATTTCTTAATTGATCCATTTTAAATGTCAGGACAGAAGCTCCGATTTATTCACTTTAATATAAGATTAATTTTTAGTCAACTTTGATATTTGAAATCGAATTTCAAGTTTAATCGTATAAGATGAACGGTTCACGTAATTAGATCCCTTAGGTTCTTACTGCAGTGTAATCAGTTTGACTTTCTAAATTTTACACAGCTGAACCTATCGCTTACTTATCAAAAGCTACTTTTGGCACGATACATTAGCTGATTTAATGAAAACAACAAGAATGATCATCTCATACCTTCCATTAAGCGAGCTTATTAATGGCTTATTTTGTTGATCCATTGTCTTACAGTGTTCGCAGACATGTCTAAATTTGCTTTTTAAATTTAGTTTATAACAACGTGGCATGTGTTTATGCAGCGGTCGTGAAAATGAAGAACTTGCATAACACTTATCCAAAGATCTCAGATGCAGGAGATGTTTCTGTACACGTGAAAATTTAACATGTTATCCTTATTATCCAGGGAAGGTAACTGAATGTACTTATTGAAAGGGCTCATAAAGGATTTCTTGCTCCAGTTCTGTCGTCTGTCCATCTCACATCTTTCAGGCAACTTCAATTTGTTTTGATCGATTACCATGACACCTGGTAAATGCTATTAATTGGATGAAGCATATATTGCCAATCACTCTTTCAGAGACTTTGGTCAGAATCAGTGCTCTTTCTCTTGAAAATGAATGCAGTATTTACAGTATTCTTTCAACGCAACTAGCCCCACATTTATCAAAGGATTGCCGTTAACCTGGCTCTTGGCATGGTCAGTATCTGAAATGAGCGTAACAACAATTACTGTACTCGCCCAATTTGTCTTTGAAATGTTTCCTTTGTTTATTTGTCTTGTTGTTCAATGCAGTTTGTTAGAGAATATTTTGAAGGCACATGGCCTCGCAATTCGGGATGGATTGCTGGAAACTTGGGACATATTATGGGCATTAATTGACGATCAATCACTGCACTCGTATGAACTTGAAAGAGAAACTTCCTTTTGTACTTACAGCTGAATCCAATGTCAGACAGAATCTCATGAATCCAACTTCTCTGACAGTCTCAGGATATTGCTTGGAACCTTGGTACATATTGTGTTCATTTTCAAACGATGCATACGCTAACCGATAGCTTAAAATGCACTATTTTGGAAAGGGCTACCGCACCTTATGGAGAAATCATGTGAAGTCATCTAGTCTTTCAGTTATGGATGGATTTGTGTCATACATGGTACGTATATTGTGATATGTAATCCTCTTCTTGTCTTTGACGAGTCTCATATAAATTATCTTCTATTACCTTCACATATCAGACGCATGCCTTCATTTATCAGAATCACATCTAATCAATGAAATGATTGTAGACTTTAAGGTTGATTTCAGAATTTAAAGATATTCTTTTCAGGAGATTAATAAAATCGTAATTATAGAATTCATGGATCTTTGAACAGTACATAAGAATACTTATCAATATATTAAATATGATTAAACGTATAGAGGAGAAGAATAGCACACCATTTGTTCATCTTTTTTTGCGAGCAGCTTGCAAATATTTTCGTGTGTGTTAAGTAAATAACTTGTGAGTGCTTCCAAACGCAATAGCTATCAAGGTGACAAAATGACTGTATATGTTCCGATACACTTATATATTGTACAACAAAGGACATACCTTTCGAAACGAAAGTGTAGTAAATTCGGAGCTTGAAAATTGCTGTTGGACTTATCAACTCAACCGATCTTTTTTACCCGCTTTCAAGACCAACATATATCTAGCCTAATCTAAAACACACTATTCATCTCATTTAAGTGAATGCAGTGCCCAGTGTAATATTTGTCCGTAGAAAAACAGATAAATCTAAAGAACTGTAATATATGTGTGATAATATTGTTACGTATATATAATTTAATTGCTTGTGTGTTAATTTTAATCCTTTTTATTTTATTTTGTTTCATTACATTTTATTGTAATGATATTTTTTTTTACTGGATTTGACATTTTTCCCAGTAAATTCAGTTCAGTTCTTTTAGCTTGATTAGAACGCAAAAGTATTGCTTTATTACTATTTTTAGCTGACCTTGGTTCAGAGATTGGTAAACACAGAGTGAAAATGATTGGTCATTATCAAGGTCATGTTCAGCCCAGATGTTGGCTCTATTGTAAACAGCTTTTTTAAAATTCATTTCTAGTGTGGGAATATTTTATTCTTAGCTAAGCTATATTAGCCTACGCGCTTACTGACTTGTAGTAAGTGATCACGTGACCCATCACATGGGTCTGAAATTGCGTTCTTAGTTGGGTTTAATACTCATTCTCAGTGTTTTTCGGTCAGTCGTATTCTACACCTTTAGAGCTCAAGGTGTATTTTGTTAATGTTGATGCCAGTTGATTTGAAATTCTTCAATTTTTTGGACTTAATAATTTATTCACTCTGGAAAACGTACAATCAAATTTTATTATTATTATTATTATTATTATATATATATATATATATATATATATATATATATATATATATATATATATATATATATATATATATATATAGCGTTATATATATATATATGCATTACTCCATCGTTTGCAGTGGCAAAGTTAGATCCAAAATGTATGTTCATGGTTAGTTGCCCGCTGAATTTTAAAGAGGTTGACTACAAAGAATTATTTATACGCACTGAATACCCTTGTAATTCCACTTTTCTGAAGTTAAACGTGTAACACATGAAATTATTCTTTTGCTCCATCTGCTAATACAGTTCCAGTGTCTTATCAGGCGGAAATATATGCACCAGAACTTCACTTCCAATCAAGAGACTAATATATGTCTGACAGAGCCCCAAGATATGTTGTAATAACATCAGGCAAATGAAGTAAAGTGTACAACTGCAGTGTTCGAAAATTTAATACAAATGTCTAAACATTAAAATCCATATTGAATGATCTGCATTGAGTTCATAAAGACCACGGACAGTTTCCATATCTGTTTAGATTGTAAAGAGCAGCAGAGAGGGTGAATCCTACAACGTTTTGGGAGGGTCCGTTAGCAAAACTAAAGGTTCCTACGAAGGGCTGAAAATAAGGTCAATAACGTCAAACCGAAGCCTCTAACCGAACTCATTTCCATACGGCGGGAAACAGACCGCAATAACGTCAAATCGTATGGGTTAGCTCATTTTTGTTACTCCATCGTTGACGTTTTCTTTCAAATTTTAGGCGTGTTTTCTTTGCCCACCCGCCCACTTAATTTTTGTCGTTCACCCTCTCTGCTGCTGTAATTAAAACATTATTATATTAGTAATGGAATCTCACACAGCTAAACTATCTTGACAACAACTAGAGGCAATTAAGAAATATCTCCCTGTCCGTGATTCTGTTAAACAAAAATTACAAGTGCGTCAGGAGTCTCAGGTGGAATTTGTAGAAGGTGCAGAACAATTATTTAATCCAATTGTCGAACCAACAAAGAAAATTGTTATAGCAACTGAGGCAGCACAAAAAGCTCTTGAAACATTACCTGGCAATATTGCTAGTCGTATTCAAGTAGCTCAACCACCACCCGTACAACCTCCTCAACCACCACCTGAAGAACGGCCACAACCTCTGCCAAGACTTAGAATTAAGATAACAGATAAATTTACGGAGGAAGGTGTTGCCGCTATCAAGGACAGAACCCAATTACTTGATATCGCCATGTATGGATATCGTAAAAGAGACACGTATGTAAAACCCGAATATGTTAAAACGATGAGATCTACCGATTGGATCAAGGATGTATATCGCATCGCTACTGATACTCCGCAAATCAGATCTGATGAAGATATTCGTGATTTTAATAATTTTTTCAATATAGTAAATGAGCGTATTAAACAATAAATACAAGCAAGAGAACAAAGAGAAGAAGAAATTAAGCAGCAACTTGAAGAGGCCAAACAGTTAAGGAAACTAAAGGGAAGAAAATAAAAATTTGAAGAGGTTGAACAAGCAAGAAAACAAAAGAAAAGGAAGATTTAGAATCTGAAGAAATTAGACGTAGAAAGGAATCACGTTCACCAAGTAAAAGAGAAACAACAGGAAGTGGTCTTATTGCTCCATGTCCCAATAACGTCTTTTCCGACGTGGACAGATTAGAAGTTTTGATTGGCGCAAAACGGGCCGGTAATAATTCTCCAGAAATTATTAACGAGATAACATCAATTTGTCAAAGATTATTTACAGCGGCATCATGGATATTAATGTGTATCGGTCCCTCATTAATGAAATCGCCGATGATTATTTCAGTGATTAAAGAAACGATATAAAATAAGATGATCATATATAATGCTCAACGTGGACCAACCATGGTCAGGGTGATAAATTCGCGATTACCTACATATAAAGCTTTCTACGGAGATGGATTCGGAGATATTGTTCAGGGTTTATTTAGAAGGATAGCCCCAAAAGCAATACCGATTGCAAAACAACTTGGAATGAAAGCTATTGACGTTGTTAGTGGAAAAGGTATTGGTGCTGTTGGTGATGTTGGTAGCAAAGCATTTTCGGCAATCAGAGACAGACTGGCATGATTAATACGACGAAAACCTCAGCCATTGATATTGCCCAGCACAGAAGTTATGCCTGCAAATGTTAGTAAAATAATAAATCAGGCTGAGAATGAAAAATTAGCAGAGGTATACCCATGTCAGAAAAAGAAAAAAATATAACTGCTGGTCTGATAGCGGGAAGTGGTCTTCGTGTTAAACGAACGCGATAATAATAAAGATGTTTAAACGTATATCTGATACAGCATTTGACATGAATGCACCAGTTCTTAAAGATGAATGTGTTCGTGATTATTAGTATTATTCTTATGACCCACGACAGCCAGATCAAAGTGGGAGAATTGAGCCGTAAATTCAGGATACAAGCAGATATTTCTTACCCGCTGAAGCATTTATCGAAATCGAAATTTTGAAAACAGATTTAGTAGCACCAGTATATAACGCTGATTTTAATGTTGGTCTTGTTAACAACGGTATTATGGCATTATTTGAATCAGTTCTGAAAGATGTCGATGTTGCCACGACGATACTTGGCCTTGCAAGATACAGGGACGATTATTCAAGATCAGCTGGTCCGTCAATGATGTTTTCCAAAGATACTTCTAACAATTCTGTAGGCGAACCATATAGTCAAAAACGACCAAAAAATGTTACAGTTGCTGCCGACGACGCAGATGTACAATCGGTAATTATTGATGTTAATGCAAATTTCAACTTAGGATTTAAAATACGTAAATCGATGCTGAAAGGTGATCGTAGAAGTTTCCCATGCACAATTCCGTTATCACATATCTTCGGAGTTTGCAGAAATGTTAGAAAACTCATTTTTGGAGCCAAACACATAGCTGTACTTGTGCGGAAAGCCACTGACGAAGATGCAATTTGGCGATCACCCGGCGATGCAGGAAAAGTAGTGTTAAAAAACTTTCCCTGTCGATGCCAACAATGACTCCATCGATTACAGAAGAAGAACTGCTGTTATCTTTTATGAATCAAGGCGGCAAGTCGACCGTATCATGGCTGACAACAACCACAGATAGCGTTCAAAGTATAATTATTGGTCTATTCACATGGCAGATAGCGTCACAGCAAGGAGTCTCTGCGCCACGACATATATTTGTTGCGTTTCAAGATGCTGCTCGAGTTAACTCACAAAAACGAAGTATAATGATATTTGATGATATCGGTGTTTCTGAAGTTTCATTGGGAATAAATGGGCATCAAGAACCAGCCGAAGATATATTACTGAGTTTTGAAAATAACCATGTAGCACGCGCATATCATCGATTGATGTCATTTATGAGACGTGATCAGAATATTGATTCTGGTTTGCAAATATCACAGCTGGATTTTACAACATTATATCCAATCTATTATTTTTCGCTGGAACACTTAGATTTATTTAGACAATCTGTCGTTGACATACATTTTCGAGCTCGTGTTAACACGGGAGCTATCGCTAATTATAGAGCAATTGCTGTTATGCTCAGCGATAAAACAATGCTACTCGAAGGTGTTGGTGGCCGCATGAGAGTCATTGATGCTCCAATAGAAAACATGTAATTAGATCCCTGATTTAAAATCAGGATGATACTATAAATGTCATATTATCATGTTAGTGTCAGTCTGACTCCTGGTCAGATTAAAAAACTGCAATCAGTATCAAAGGAAAGCTGTAAAAATATCGCTAAAACGAGAACAAATCATTGGTGGTCCGAATAAACAATCACTGAAAGAACGCCAGTATAAACACTTCAGTGAAGCCAAACAATCAGAGAAAGGTATACGACTTAATCTTTCTGCTCGTGTCATTAAAGACATAGCTAAGACGGGTGGTATATTTCCACTTCTTACAGTTATTCCATGAATAATAGCCGCTGCAGCCCCAGCTGTTGCAAAAGCAGCTGCACTTGGCGCTGTTGGAACTGCTGCTGCGATGGCATAAAAGAAGGCAACAGGAAAAGGAATCAAAAAAGGAAAGGATCTAAGATTGCCAGGAACTCGGTACGGAAAGGGTTTAAGACTGCCAAGGACACTTCGTTGATTCTCTCTATGTCCAATTTTGATTTACTCGATGCTGCTAAAAAAAACTAACATAAAAAGTTTCAGAGGTGTTTTTATGCGTGATCAGTTACTATCAAATCCAAACACGATCGAAACCGGTATTAGTAATCTCGATGGAAGTTCAGGTCCTGGTGCTCATTGGGTTGTATACGCGATTAATCCACGTGGAATTATTTATTTCGATTCGTACGGACTGGCACCACCAAAAGAATTTTCAAAATATGTGAGCAACATGCAAGGTATTCCAATATTGTATTCAACGTTACCAACACTAAAATTAACAGATCCTCCAATATGTGGCCGTGAAGCACTTGCTGTACTCGACACTGTATCAAAATCTTCCGATGCACCTCATAAAGCTGTACGTGAATACACTTGTTCTGTTTCAAATAATCGCTAATTGTATAATGGTAGATATTTACGGAAGATCAACTAGAACTAAAACCCAACAAGCACCAGATGAAGATTTACTCGAGTGAGTAATAAAACAGATAAATGATGAATTATCTGACCTGCTCAGTCTTACCAATATTGATCCAAACGAACTCGTTATATTTCAAAACCATGAGGAAAATTTAATGACGAGTAATATTTCAATCAACGATATTATTATTCGTAATCGATTATCGCGAGAAGGTCTTATTGCTGTATACGATAAGGAATGAAAATTTGTTCCTAGTGCTTTTACTCCATCGTCGATCCGAGATAAAATAAGTGATCGATTGTTACAATCCGGTGATATAATGAACGGTGTCATTAACACGAACAACAATAAAATTATCAGTGTAGGAGAACCTGTCGCGGATCTTGATATTGTAACAAAAAAATACGTCGATGATAAGGAAATTCCGGTGACAACTTCGTTGACGACAATCAACGATGGAATTGCCGCATTTAGGACTTATTTTTCCAGTCATGTACAACTGTTTCTTAATTTTCGTAGAAACGTAATCAGAACCATTAATGAATTTTTTGGACGTGCAGCCACAGTTGATATTAAACTCGTTGACGTAAACGCGAGACTCAACGATATTATCAGTGGACATCCTGATATCGTCAGTAAAACTAACCTGAATAAAATTCCCCATAAACAGATTAACAGTATCGTGTATACAGTATCATCAGGCTCATCAACATGGACACCGCAAAATAACACTATCAAACATACCGCAGAAGTCACTGGTGTGTATAGACTGTCCGTGTTCAGCTCTGGAAAATTTAGCATATTTACCACATATCTATGGCGTCATTCAACCGATATTTTTTTCTGGAACTGTGTCTATTGTGTTAAATAAAGATACTGAAGAAACATTTTTACTGGAACCATCTGATAAAAAATTAACCTCAACGTCTTACTGGTGGTGTCTGGAATTTGTCGCCGAAACACCTCAATTAATTACTTAATAAAAATATAACGATCGACGTTCAGCGATATAGATACAAACAAGCATGTATGTGGCAAACTAAACTGAAAAATATCGTTGACGATTATACAATAAAGTAAAAAAATATCACAGACGCGTGGTTGTTACTGATATAATTATCTATTCAGTTTCTGCTGTCATCGCTGGAACTGGCGTGATATTATCAACGATAACAATGAGCGCGCCAGTAGTTGTAACGATTATCGTTTCATCCGCAACAACAATCACGGGTATTTTCAATATTATCACAAAAATATAGCTACATGCGCGAACACAAAATTACAGGAGTACATGGTAAATTTACATACAGCAACGACAGCATATTCCAAACTATCATCGTTGATTTCATCGTATCTCAGTGACGGTAAAATATCCGATGAAGAATTTAGCGCGATAATAAAATAATAATGAAGTATTTGATGAAAAATAATTGAACAGGATCAAACTCATGATTTAAAATATATCAGGGATTTGAAATAAATCAGTGATTTAAATTAATAACAGTAATAATAATGTCATCGAACGAACTACTACAACAGATCGTCGCTAATACTACTCCGGTAAGAACTACAATGATATCGGCGAGTTCAACTAATCCTGAATTCAGTATTAATTTCCCAAATGCAACACCCGCTAACGAAATAGCTCTAGCGCAATTACGAGTTTATTATAGTTGACCAAATATTAGGGCAAAATCATTTGACGGACTACAACCAAATAATTCATTAGTATTGGCAAATACAAATAAACTCCAGATTGGCAAGTAGTCAGTATTCTAACGGGCAGTTATCAGATAGAACAGATTAATGAAGACTTTCAGCGCAGAATTAAATCTATAACAGGTAAAGAATCAAAAATAATATTTTACTGTTCATGAGTGAACGTTATCAGCCGCAATCGAAGAATATTCTCCGGATTATGCTGTGGATATTTATCAAAGTTCAATCAGATCAGTGCTAGGTTGGCCTGAAATTTTGCCGGATTATGTAGCGCTGCCAGAACCAATCAAAGAAGAGGGGGTTTTTTTTTGTCAAAACAAACATTCACAAATACTCGAAGATATTCAAAACTACAACCATGGACATTTTTAAGAGAGGTCAGTACATTAGAGATAAAGACGGCAAAAGTATTCCAAAAATAACAGATCTGTTTTATAAGGAAAAACAATTAATGTAGATCTTATTAAAATATTCAGCAACGCAATTGAGCCTGAATATATTCGAATATACAATAACATAATAAATCTGTTTGAACCCATAATTGTTCTTTACGACGTGGATATAAAACAACAAATCAAGGACAATATTAATAATCTGATACATGTTATCAAAGATAATAATTATGTCGGCAGAATTATCATTGAAAATGTAAAATCCGATGATAAATTAAAACAATTATTTTTATATCATTACGGAAAACCAGTTGATTCATTTAATAATAAAAATTTACCTGAACTTGAATTTTTTTTTACTAAAAGAGAAGAACCTGGCGAAATCATTGATAAATATTTTCCAAAAGTGCTTGAATCATGGAGAAAAGTACCCCCACAGCAATCAAATATTCTCAGATACAATAATGATCCGTACGGTGAAGGCCGACATATTTCTCCGTATATCGTTAATATAACATCGACGATCGCAATCAATCTCGTTTGTGACGTCATCGATGGCAGTTATCAAGTTGATTTACAAAAATCCGCTCAAGCCCAGCAAGGATATATTTATACACATTTAGTCTGCAAGTACCACCAGGGTATTTGTATCAGAACCAATTAATCCTGTTTATTTAAGATGTCATAATCCGATTTTATCAAGGATACATATTAAACTTACTGACCAGGCTGGACACCTTCAGGATTTGGGATCAGAATCACTGTATACAAATCTGTATATACGCTCATAAAACACCAGGATCAGTAAAGCAAAAACAAAATCTATCAAATAAATTATTTGAATCTGATTCTGAATAAATAATATAATCAGAATAAAATTAAATAATCTGATTCTGAATTATTATCAGAATAAATAATCTGATTCTGAATTATTATCAGAATAAAAAATAAATAATCTGATTCTGAATAAAAAAATAAATAATCTGATTCTGAATAAAAAAAATAAATAGTCTGATTCTGAATAAAAAAAATAAATAATCTGATTCTGAATAAAAAAATAAATAATCTGATTCTGAATAAAAATTAAATAATCTGATTCTGAATAAAAAATATAAATAATCTGATTCTGAATAAATAATATTATTATAATCTGATTCTGAATAATTATTATCAGAATAAAAAATGAATAATCTGATTCTGAATAAAAAAATAAATAATCTGATTCTGAATAAAATAAAATAAATAATCTGATTCTGAATAAATAATATTATTATAATCTGATTCTGAATAAATATTATCAGAATAAAAAATGAATAATCTGATTCTGAATTATTATCAGAATAAAAAATAAATAATCTGATTCTGAATAAAAAAATAAATAATCTGATTCTGAATAAATAATATTATTATAATCCGATTCTGAATAAATAATATTATCAGAATAAAATAAATATTATTATTATCTGATTCTAAGTAAAATATTATTCTCAATAAACTATATTATTATAATCTGAGTCTGAAAAATAGTATTATCAGCATAAAAAATAAAAACAATCTGATTCTGAATAAAAAATAAATAATTTGATTCTGAATAAATAATATTATTATAACCTGATTCTGAATAAATAATATTAACAGAATAAAAAATAAATAATGTGATTCTGAATAAATAATCTGATTCTAAATGAATAATATTATCAAACTAAAATAAATATTATTATTATCTGATTCTGAGTAAAATACTCTTCTGAATAAATAATATTGTCAGAATAAAAATTAAAAATCTGATTCTGAATAAATAATATTATTCCGAATAAACATTATTATAAACTGATTCTGAGTAAAATATTATTCTGAATAAATAATATTATTATTATCTGATTCTGAGTAAAATATTATTCTGAATAAATCAGAATCAAAATAAAATAATTTTTACTATAGTCAGAAATGAATTATCCTTCTTGTTTAGCTGGTACCACAGTCACTCTTATCACTGGTAACAGCGCTTTCACAATCAAGATCATCATTAGACATAATCTGTCTCAACTGTCTTATACGAGTATTCGCAATTCTTTTTGTTTAGTATTCGTGAGATAATTCTGACCTAACCTTTTCGATTACACGTGCGAGAGAAACAAATAATTTAACTGCCTATTAGTAGCTATCGCTAAAGATTGTATCATTGCTTGGTGAATTAACTTCATGAATCTGTAATCGGCTGGTAGTGTATACTTATTTTCAAATTTTCGTTTTTGTAATGATTCAAAATCAGGCATAATTTTCTGAGGATTAAGTTCATCAGATATTTTTATACCGTCATGTTGTAATTTTTCAATTGCAGAAATAATAACATTAATATTTTCATGATTCATTATATAATAAATATTTGTTTAAAATAAAAAAAAAATAATAATAAAAATAATAAAAATAAAAAAATATTTCTGAATCAGAATAAAAATTAAAACAAATATTTCTGAATCATAGCAAAAATATTTTAAAAAATATTCATCGCTGGGGAATAATTATAGTAGCGTATTTACAGCAAGCATATTTACAGCAATTATAATATAGACGGCACAGTTAAATATAATCTTAATTAAGGATATCACAGATACATATAAAGTTAATTAAGGATGGCACATACAAATGAGGGCCTTCTCTACGTCCAACAGATTTTGCACACTCTCCCCTATAATCAACCCCGGCGAGTGCAAAAGGACACCCACCACGTGGTGACATGGTGGGAGAGTGCATTTTTTCTGCTGAAGTTCGAGGAAACCTGCCAGACCCCAAATTATTAGAAAAAATGGCATCGTACCGTCTCCATCGACAATGTGTCTGTTACGGGAATCGAACCCCAGGCCTCAGTATAAGAATCCAACGTTCTAACATTGCGCAATGAAATTCAGTTACAAATATACGTTTCAGAAAACATTATATGGTTACCTAGCAGGAAATTCCCATAAGTGATCAGTATACTGCAGAACAAAAATAAATATGTTCTGATTCTGAAAAAATATTACCAGAATATAAAATAAATCGCGAAATTTACACATTTCTGTCCTGGTTAAAATATGTTGCAGTCTCAAGCTCTGTGAACAGGAGATCACATGTAACAACGGTGGATCAATATTACTCTGTATTCTGCAGTCTGGATTGCTGCGGCGATCCGTGTGTGAGGCAGTTACGTACATTCATTCACACAGTTGAGATACCGGCTCATGATAGAACATTTATTTGTTCATTCTGAGGCCTCTATCATCGATGGGGAATCGCGTTATTTTCTATATAGCGTGACTAGTTAAATAGAGATAGAATATTTATTTGTTCATTCTGAGGCTTTTACACAGTTGAGATATACACAATTACTGGACGATATATTTTTAGGATTATTCAACGAGGAAGGGAGAGACATTCAAGCATTTCATATTACGGCGGATAAAAAAAAATATAGATTAACGATACAAGGGAGATAACTGCTTAGTTACTTTCTCGGAGAGTTTTGCTTGACAAAGTTATCTCGCCTTTATTTTGCACATAAGTATAATAAAATTCAAAAGCATTTTCTTGTTTTATTCAGAAGTGGCAGCGTACTGAAATGTGAGTTTTTGCTTAAATTTCTTCGAAAATGCTGATTTGGTTACATTATCCGCGACATATTTTACTGAATTCGGGTGAATATCAAAATATTTAGCAGCTGTATTTATCGAAGGAAATATTATTTCTTCTCATGTCTCCACATTTACAGGCTTAATAGCCCTATTTTCAAACATTTTGTGCATACCAGTTTCACCAAGTTTACAATTCTGACTGTGTAACATCCCGCAAGTTACATAAAGAATTAGTTTTCCGATCTCGATTAATATGATCGATCACAAATCCGTCTTCGATGTCTCCATGAAAACATTCGAACTCGAATCTATGTGAATATTTATTTTCCAAAAGTAAATCTGAGATAACCGGTATTTTCAACATTACCGACTGTTTTTTTTAATCGACAGTTCCTGATTACACCATCAGGAGATGCCTCGTAATTCTTGATGGTGGGATGTTTGACAAATTCATTTTGCCTCATTTATATAATAATATTATTTGTCTAAATGATTATTTTGAAAATCTGGCGAGATAGTCATTGGCAGTTTTTGTGGGAGATTCAGTTCCATCGGTATTATTTTTTATCATAATATCGTTGTAGTTCTCTGTATTTTTTTACCGCCGCACTGTACACACAACTGAGTTTCTCCTCTAACACCAACACCACATCTGAAACACGGTTTCGGTCCTAGACACCCTCTGCGAAAACTTTGCATATGATGAACACAGAATTGATTTACCCAGGCTTTGTTACAAGGAGAGGAAAATCCGATCATTAACCACCTTTATTTATTCTTTGCTTATATTATTATTATTATTATTATTATTATTATTATATATATATATATATATATATATATATATATATATATATATATATATATATATATATATATATACTATATATATATATATATATATATAATTAAAGTTTAATTAAACAATATTTGCCTTAATTATAGCATGGAGTAATTTTAGAGATTATCCGCAATTAAGCCTTCTAGAGCCAGATTCGATCTTGACAAGCTACCAAAAACTAACCTTAATTTTTCGATGCAAGATCAGGCTTTAACGAATATGGATATAACTGATCGTATCCGTGAAGCCAAGAAAGAATTTCGCAAAGCTGGTGCGGCTCACGTGCGGTCAACATTCAGAATTATTGATATTATCGATACTAGAATCAATGACGAGCGAGCAGCAAAGATCATTGACTATCTCGACGATCAAAGATATTTTATTCTAATAAAATTTATTGTTGAGACAGGCGACGACATTTGGATTATCCGTGACCAACGTTACCCTGTCCGACTTCTCATTGGAAATAATGTTCTCATGTTAAATAAAAACTCCAAACCAGGAATATTGACTGGCATTGATAAAACATATTATGAACCAGCATATCCTTTGACTGCAGTTGTTTATGCGATATATCCGCTAAGTGATAAACCTAACGTTACTGATCTCAAACCGATAAATTGTCATCGTTGACAGCGTCAACGAGGATAAACTGTGTAGCTGAGCGAGCTATAGAACATTTCTCAAACGCGATACGAAGAAACGGTTTAACAGATCTAAGACGTAAAAGAATAAATAATTGGGCAAAAACAGTTAAAAATAATGGAGTGTCTATCAGCGACGTTGCTGAATTAGAAAGAAATTAATATTTCCGATCACGGTGAAGACATTAACCGGAGAGATTTTATACAATCCGAAGTATACAAGAAATGGAGTCGCGATAACGATCATTGATCATAACGCACACGCATGGACATCCGCGGTGACAATATTTCCACGAGACAGAACAGATAAATTTTATAATGATCATATATTTGATTTTATCAGAAATATCAGTAAGAGTGACCCTGTGTCTGTGTGGCTATTTCGAAGTTCCGATGATGAAAATTATAATCAATTTGTACGGCCTAGCGGAGAAATTTATCGTACAGAAACTCTCCACGAGGAAATGAAAAATATTGCGTTGAAATATATCTCGGCCGATGTCAGGGTTGGACAATTACTGCATAATTGTTTTACCGTTCCATCAGTTGCCGCTCACATCGCTCAGGAGAAAAAATTCATGGAAACCGACAAGATCGGAATTTCTTGAAGATATTCAGCGTAGTTGTATCGAATACGGACACGGCGGATTATGGAATATTAAATACGATTATAAGGATGTTATATCGGTTGATATGGTAACATGTTATCCTGGAAGTTTTCTTGAATACGGAGAATGTTCTGAGTATTTTAAAAGATTTGGACGTCCAACACATGAGATGACCAGAGTTGCGATAAATGAACCCCTGCCGGATTTTGACTTATCCAGATTCACCTGTGTAGGGTCATTCGAGTTTACGGAAAATCTTCCTCCGATTACTTATGCTTAGTTTGGCTGTCATTTCTCAGAAAAATATTGGGCTCCAATAGTACTATTACTATACATGCTTGATAATGGAATGTTAACATCGCTGAGAGTAAATGAAGCAATTATATCATACCGTAAATAAAAACAAGTTTGGCTGCCAGAACCAGATAAATTTAATGCGGATGATGTTAGAGAGAAATTTCATGACCTTCCCGAAGAAGAAATAAATAAATTATCAATAACATACCTAAAGTTAGTAAAGAAAATAATGAAAAAACATTTAAAGATCTTGGTAGGAAAATAATTGTAAATTTACTCAAGGAGGATCATATGATCATAAACGACATTGTACAAGATTAATCATGGACGATGCTGAACTCGATTTTATAATTGCTGATACAACGGAAAAACCACATTTATAGATCGGAGTGATGCTTATTTGTCAGACAGGACTAAATTAGGTACAATTGTGAGTTAAATTGATGGAGAATCACCGCAGTTTACTCATTTAAGATCTTCGATGGTAGCGTACGTTTCGATAAATTTATTATCAATGATAAACAGATTTCGTCTTCTCGCGGTCAGAGTTGCCACAGATTCATTTTATATGAACATAAAATATTTGGATTTGCTAAAGCCGCTACTTGGTACGTTGAATGGAGATCATGGAGAATAAAACAAGAAAATATATTTAGTTATTCTGAATCCGCAGACGTTGAAATTAAGGGGACATACTACAAGAATAATAATCAAATACCAGCATCGACAGCAACACGTGTATATGATCCTGCGGCCAGACATAAGACTGTTTATCTTAATGGGTGTGGTGGTTCTGGTAAAACAACACGTGTGATTGAATTAATTCGGAATTTTGATATGGTTGTTTTGACACCCACACACAGACTCGCCAGAGAAATGAATGAACGTGGAGTAAAATCTCAAACTTATCATAGTTTCTTTAGATGGTGCGGAGATGCATGGATTCCATCATGTTTGGGTGAAAAATACATTCCTAGAATTATTATCTGGGATGAAATTTGCACGGTGTCGTTAGAAACATTAAAAATATTTCTTGATTGGCTGTTATTGAAAAATACTGCTGTGATAATGTGTGTTGATCATGGTCAACCGCAACCGTTTGTTGGACAGTTTCCACACGAATGGTTTAAAACATTTCTAGATTATTATAAGGAGATAACCGATGATCATAGAGCTGTTGATGAACCCCTGAACGAATTTAAAAAATTAATCAGACTGCAGCCAGATAAAATGCAGTGTAAGATAATGCGTGAAATAATTCCGGAAACTCCTGTGAATGATTTTTGGAATTTGTGGAGACATGCTGATTTGATAGTTGCAAGTAGAAAGATAGTTCGTGATACACTACAAGAGAAATTATTTCTGTTACATAAAGAAATATATTCAAATCTACCTGTACCATTGTGTTATCGCCCAGCAGATACTCGCCGACAGAATATTGATGTTGAGATTCCAGGTTGCGGTGATAAACAAATTCTTGTGCTAAATGATATCGTTTTAGTTCCTGTTGATGTTGTTGAGAGCGCGTTGAGCATGGACAAAACTCTGTGGACACTAGGATACGCTATAACCATTCACTCGTCACAGGGATTAACTATTCCTGATACAAATATCTGGATTTTCGATGATCGGATCGAATGGTCAAATTTAGTTTATCTCGCAGTCAAAAACAACTCACGACTTCGGTCTCGAAATTGAATGTATTATGACACTGAAACAACGACAGAATAATAATTGTGTAAGCTGTAACTGTAATATGTTGTGGCAGTATTCGAATAATAATCCAAGACAGTTCACCTTAGATAGAATTAATAGTAGCCTTGGTCACACGCACGAAAATGTGATGCTGATTTGTCTTGAGTGTGGTCGACATAGGGGTGCCAGTTTACAAAAGTGAACACGGTGGTAATTGTGTGCCTTCAGGAATTACTTGTAATTGTTCGCGTACAAATCCAGGCTGAGGAGTAGTTGAATCTAGTCTGTAGATTGCAGGTCTACCAGTGGATCTAACCACGCTAGAAATGTTATGTGTGGTTACACTCCAAATAGGATCAGTTGCTCTTTTTTTACCACCTTCAAGTTCACCAGGTTCATATAAATATCTTACAGTCACATTACCCAGTACTGGTTGAGAGAACGAATCGCATCTTTGCATTGATATATGTTTCTTCGTGATCGCGATGATGGGTTTCATAGAAGTTGAACGAGTAATTTCATTATTTAACGCAGCTATCACATTTTTTAATCTTGCAACCCATTCACGAGATCTCTTGTCTGACTGAACGTTAATTAGAGAAATTTCCTGCGTACTGATATCCAAATAACCGCTCAGCGAGTGTTCGCTTAAATCGCTCAACGATTGCCTGATCGCGATGAATTGCGGTATGTCCTTGTCTGATTTTGACATTATGTTTTTTCATCAGAGATGATACTGCACCAAGAAATTCTTTGCCAGGATCAAACTGTAATAGTTGTGGCCATCGTAGACCACCTTGTGGTCCGGATCCTCGTTGATAAATTCGTTCAAAAGCAGATGCAACTTCTGATGCTGTTTTTGTTGATAATGGTTCTGCTTCTTTAAATCAACTTGCAACGTCAACGACAGTTAACGCGTATTTGTATGTGCGTGATTGACGTCTTCCAGTTTTAATTGTATCGTGTGGTAAAAACAAAATATCTGCTTGATGACCTTCATTGGGAGCGCTGACATCAAAATGTGCGTACTGAATATTTTTAGGTGGTGGCAGATAGATTTGCCATATTGTCTGTCGTGCTAACCAATTTTCAGCAACAGAACGTGAGACTTTTGCTGCTTCGGCAAGTTTACCAATCGCCGCTCTACCCCTCCAATATTCTCTTGGGCTATAATAAATCGATTCCATTACTTTAATAATCAGTTAATTAATTACCAGCCCCTAACATTAGTTTGCCTTTAATCGCGGATTTCACCAGGAAGCTAGCAAGTTTTTCTCTGAGAGATTGATTTTTTATGGAATTTAAAACATGAATCAACTTCACGTCCGCAATATGTCGTTGTTGTAAATCTTTGCTTTTATACGCAACATCATGAACACGACACGCTTGATCAATTGCATTTATTGGATGCTCTCCAGGTCTTGGTTGATCTCGTTCGTCAAGTCGGATATCAAGTCGTGTTCCAGGACCACAATAATTATATCCAGGAAGATGTTTTTTTCTCCTGGATACTTCGCCCATGGAGTCCCTGGTAATTTTCCCAGTGAAGCAGCTATATCTCCACCTGTCTTTAGAGAAGAAATAAATTTGTATTTGTTTGTACCACATTTTTCACACTTACCCGTCAGTGCGAGCTTGCTATTTTTGTTATTATTGTTGTTAATCCACTGGTTGGGGTAGGTGCCCTGCATCAAACACAATATAAATTCATATTCTTTATTGTACGAATATAATTGACTTCTCAGCGACACGAAAGCAGGAGCCAGTTAAGCATCATCCAGCATTGCCAAATTCTATCAGAGCAATTATCATATGTCCATCTGGGTCTGGTAAATCACAATTATTGCTTAATCTGATAATGAGATGGCTCAAGTGGGATAAGTTATATTAGTGGCGCCATCTGTAGATGATCAGAGATGCTATAAAAAACTTAAACATTTTAATGAAAATGCAAAGTTGCTGTACATTATTGATTTTATCACCAATATTTATGAAGCCCCATCTGTAGATGACCTCGATGGATTTATTAATAATTTCATAGTATATGATGATGTGATACTGGACAAAAAATCAAATCCAGTAGGCATGAAAATACTGATGTTATATATGTTACCCAGCATTATACACAAATACCTAAAGTGATCAGAGACAACTGCAATATTTTAGTTGTGTTTAATGGAGTTGATATACATACGTTGCGCAATATTCATCAAACTTGGTGTTCAGGGGATATGGACATGATTAAGTTCAAAAATTTCTTTTCAAAAGCACAAGCTACCCCACACGGATTTATCACAATAAATGTACATGATCCTAGGTCGAGGTATCGTATAGGTCTTGTTAAATATTTGGTTAATTATAGCAGCAGAGAGGGTGAACGACAAAAATTAAGTGGGCGGGTGGGCAAAGAAAACACGCCTAAAATTTGAAAAAAGGTCAACGATGGAGTAACAAAATGAGCTAACCCACACGATTTGACGTTATAGAGGTCTGTTTCCCGCCGTATGGAAATGCGTTTGGTTAGAGGCTTCGGTTTGACGTTATTGACCTTATTTTCAGCCCTTCGTAGGAACCTTTAGTTTTGCTAGCGGACCCTCCCAAAAAGTTGTAGGATTCACCCTCTCTGCTATTTAAACACAAATACATGGAAATAGAATCATGTCGTGATCAGATAATAATCTCAATTTTCATGACACTTTTGACTCTGATTTATCTAATGGCAATCGCATGTACCTAAACCTATTTCTGTTTACGAATACGTATGATTACTTAGAAAATTAGTACACATTTACAAATGACTAAGAATACTAATTACGATAACCGCCAGACTGCCGGTTACTCAAGTTACACAAGACGTCGTTATCATCATATCTTACGAAAATTATTGAGTGGGTTCAAGTACGATTTGAGGCGTGTATGATGTATCAGTTTTCACCTGAATTAATACGAATTGATGAATGCTTGCTTCTTGATGATATTGAATCAATATTTCCTATCTGTCAGAGGATAGATAAGTACATTAGCTATGATCTGAAGTATATTCAGTAATAAAATACACGTAGATTTTACAAATGCGATTTTTCTAACGAGGCAAAAATTACGATGTCAATATAATGTTAATTATAGACAAGTGACATACCTAACACGTTTGCTTTCTCATTACCGTACCATATCGGAAGAAAATTACATTTGTGCCATGTACCTTGCACGAAACTATGTTAAGTATGTGTGTGGCCTGTACCATCAATCAATATCAATAGTCTTAAATTGAATGAAAACACCAATAGCAGATTCATGGTGTAACTGAAGTCACACAGGAACTTCTAGGATCTGATGATATTAAAGCTAAATAACACTTATATGTTAGATAGGTATCTGTGTATTCTTTATAAAACTAGAATGTGGTGATCACAAACTGTCCTTAAACTAACGAAAAGTAGTTTCCTATATTAGGGTATCCGAGGAAACTATGCTGAAACTAAAGAATAATGTATGTTACTTAGAAACTTAGCTACACATTTTCCTTTTAGTTTCCCTATTCCAGGAACATCATTTTCATAATGAAGCTCTTCGTGTTGCCACGCTTAGAATTTGTATCCAACATGGCATTAAGAGTAGTCACGGATGTTCTTAACATATACATGATAAATTATTACAGGTCAGGAAAACCTCTATCAATCCAATAACTACTGTTACGTGTCTAGGCTCGTACAAAAGTAACAAAGAAAAGAGTGAAGCCAACAAGCTTTGTAAAATTTAATAAATAATTTATTTCCCTAGAAAAACAAGGTAAAAATATGAAAAAGGACTTACGGTTTGTGAATCTAATTCAAAAATTAATCCTAGAATTTAATAATATAAATCATATCACTGAAACGTTCTAAATGAATCAAAGTTCGAATCCCGATGAAGTTCCAAGATGGAAGGCGATGACGTCCTCTATAACCTGTTTTGTGTTGTGGTGTCAACAGTTCCTTGTTTAATAACCAAGAATAATAATCCGGGTTTAGAATTACGAATAATGTCCAATAAATGTCTTTATCCAAGAATTTGAATAAGTACAAGTGGTTTCCAGGGAGAATAAATTATTAATTCCGAAAAATAGAAAAATTCAAATCAAACTGGCAACAACATAAAATAACTTTCAGCTCCGAAGGTATTAATTACGACTGACAAAAACTATAATAAGATGAGTTATAACCCAACCGATACGCAATTTAGACACTCGTGATGGGTCACGTAATCACTTAGCTACAAGTCTAGTATCACGTAGGCCAGATATGACCTTAACTGAAATCAGTGATTTCTTCACTGAGAATGAATAAAAAAAAAAAAAATTAAAAAGTTGTTTACCAGAAAGTGAATTCAGGTCACCGAATGATACAATGTAAACAAGCTACTGCGTGTTTATCAGGCTAAAAAGAACTGAATTTAAAACTAACAAACAAGTAATTAAATTACATATACGTAACACTACTCTGTGAAATAAATTGATGTTTAATATTAGTTCAAGTGCTTAATCCTTGGAGGCAGAATTCAGTGTAAACACTGTCTACACTATGAGCAACAAAGTCGTTGTCCTTCTAGAGAACCATCGCTTCTAGTGTTCGGTTACTTTAATAATCATTCGGATGCCTCAAATGGAATGAATTTATAGCCGATGGTCTTCACTAGGTGCCGCGCGATCTATAGCTATTCTAGATTATGTGCAGTACTTTTGATAGTACTTGAGGAATATTCCTTACAGTCCACGTATATTTACTATGCCGTCTTCGAAGTTACTGTACATAATAGAAAATGCATGGGTGCAGCAGCTGGTTTAGTGCGGCAATTGGTGTAGACACTCAAAAGAATTTTAGTTTATTTTGCCGGATACATATGAATTAATATAGCCCAGTTTGAGCAAATCGTTGAATGGGATTAGGTAGCTGAGTCTGAGAAATACATTTTAAACATATTCACAATAAGTATTCACAATAAGTGGCGCGCACGTTTAACATTTTAACCATGTCATTATGAATAATATAATTTCCAGATATTTTAGCGGTTTTATATACGAACAATCTATGTTAATTTAGGAAAAGATTAGAAATATTTTACAAATCAAAACTATCTTTCTTCCCTTTTTCAGAAATAGTGGACTCCGATTCAGAAAGAACAACGTAAATGGATCTAATTTTCTCTAGATGTGCCCTTTAAAAAATCTGCTGCATCGTTAAATTGAATTGTCTTACCAAACATTATCGCAGATGTCTCTAATGACGAAACAACAGAAAGATGGAATGTTCAAGTACTAAACGTTTTCTTGCACGTATCAGTAAAAGAAAATCAGTTATGATCATGTTAAATGTTTGAATAGTCAATGGAAGATATTAAGCAAGTTATACAAGAAATTCAGATTATTATTTGGATACAAATTCTTGAAATGCATGTTAAGAACAAAGTTATATGAAATACAAGTTTTGTTTACAGCCATTTAACTTTATATGTGTTCCAAGAGTAAGGGTAATTAGGGACTTATGATGCTTTAGCGCAGTTAGATTGAAAATGGCTTCCAAGAACACAGTCAGTACAAAGAACTTGTCATTAAAGACGTGTAGGGTTCTGGACAACATTGGATACGGCGATAAAGATGTCGAATATAGGATTCACCAGTGGGAGATCATAAATCATCTAGGCCATCAAGCAAATATCTTAGACTGTCCCGTTTGGGTATACCATCAGAAGTAGTTCTAACCTGGAGAATTGCAGGCAGCAAAATCACAGGTCTCTCGACAATGTTTGAAGGAGATATTGACGTAATGTTGTGTTTACAAGGTTTATTAGACTCTGAGAATTAAGACCTTTTTGGAGAGAATGTGAACCTTGAAATAGAATATACAGATTGCCCCCCAGGGTATTGCAAACTGAAAATAAATGAACAAGAGGAGTTTTGTGGCCTCAAAGTGGTTTTCTTTACAAGCAAAGGTTTTATTCCTAAAATGAGAAAACGTCATATATCCAGCTCGGTTATTAAGTCTACCATCATGAAAGAGTGTGAGAAACATTGTAAACAAGTAGGTCAAACCATTGGGGAAAACGGACCCGCTCTTACAATATTACACTCCGGAAGACAAAACAATGATCTTGTTGTTTGCATATCATCTAAAACAATGCCAGATTTTTTTATTAATAGGTTAAAAAGACGTAGAATCTGCCAAGGTATTGGTCTGATTTCAGACATTATCAATCTTGGCTGTGAGATTGTGCCAGCTGGTTTTCCTGGAGAAGCAGAGGACCCTTTTCTCTGGAGATTTTCATTTTCGGAGGCTGAGCAACTACTGATCAAGAATTTTAACGGGGCTCAAAGGAAAACGTACCTATTATTAAAGAGATTCTTGAAGGAGGTTGTAAACCGAAAGTTTCCTAACAGAGTTCTTACTTCTTATGTTGCCAAACTTCATATATTCTGGATGATTGAACGAAGTCCAGAGAAATACTGGAAAGAAGAGAGACTTGTTCAACGCTTTCTCGAGGCATTACAACTTCTGAAGAAATCTTTAGATAAAGGGTGCTTTCCCCATTACTTTGTGGAAGATAGAAATATGTTCTATCGAATGACGCAAGAGTCCAAGAAATGTTTATCAAGCGCCCTTAGAACCTACATCGCAGAAGGTCATCTCTGCCTCTTCAAAATGCAGTCACTTTGTAAAGAACTAATAGGATTTTCGTTCTTTAATTGGGGTCTGTATCATCCATATTACAAAGAAATGAATAAGAGACTTAAACAAGAGAAAAGCTCTGTAATGTATATCGTGATATCCACTGTGTTGTGTGTTTCTCAATATATTACATATTGCAAGGAAGTCAACAGTCTCGTAACCTTTCAGTTTGATCACAACAATGCAAAAATGAGAATAATAAATCAATTTATTATAAATGAGCAATCAGCTGGGAAACTCTTAATAATAATTGCCCGGAAGTTGAAGAGATATGACTTTGTTAGCTTTAGGCCTGTCAGTGGAATCGAAAAACTGAAGAGGGATCGAAGGAAATTAATGAAAAACAAGAATATGGCAACAGTACATGGGAAAGTGCTTTCCGCTGTAGTTACCTATATCATGGGACAATATGAGATGGTGTATTACGACCTTGAAAGGACCATCTCATCTGTAGAGTCAAATGCGGACAACCGAATAACGATTAATTCACGGGGCATATTTATGCATGAGGGAAATTCAAATGTTACATCAACTGACTCAATAGAAACTCTTTGTATAACAATTGTCTTTTCGAACTAATGTTCAACATTGATACTACTCTGCGTCTTCCTACGGGTTTGAGATATTTAAGGTATGTACTTTATTTCGACACAGATGCAAAGACAACAGAGAATGTCAATTATATTAGGATTGATTGCATGGCCGTTGCATACTACCTCTATGAATTAGTCGCTGACGAGATTGGAAAGAAGAAGGAAGCTGATGAAGCCATACGGAATCTTCTTCTTGGCGCATTGGGAAAATGTGACCATCATTCTCTTAATTTCGAATACAGAGAGACGGCTTTAAATATGGCATGCCATTTCATGATGAGAAGAAGACGTTATTATTATGCGTTTAAAATTGTTCGCTCTTCCATCACGTTGGTGATTAAACATGGGTCATCTCCCTATGCAGGAAGTTTTCTTATGGCGACACTGCTGACCGAATTTCTTAAGAAGAAGACAAATTCGAGTGGCTCAGATTAATGGTGGATAATCTCATGCAATATGTAATTATTTACATTATTCCGAAGAAAAACAAACAAAATTATATTATTTAGTTCATCAGTTGCAGAGTACTTTGCCTTAGAAAGTTATTTGAAAGAAGA
>JAECUM010002725.1:0-22400 GCA_016617855.1 Megalonaias nervosa | reverse complement strand
GTATTAATACGTGAATGAGTCGTACAAATCACGATGTGAAAGAATGACAAGACAGAAGTGCTTTTTCATGTGCAAACAAGAACCATTTGTTCATTCAAGTTGGAGAGGTCGGGATAGGACGTACAGTGTAAGGATAATCAGCTTTGCACGGTATAATTACCGGGAAGAATGTTTGTATTGCAGATTAACAAGTGACGTAAACTTCTTGTACATGTCTGCCCTTTTCCAACTTCCATTTTTAGCAGGAGCAGCAGCAGTAGAAGTAGCAGCATTATGCAGTTATGAAAGAAGAATGAGAGAGAAATATCACTAATAGTGCTTTGCAAGTATAAATGGTAGTAATGGTGGTGATAATTACTATTGTAATAGTAGTAGAGATGGTAACTGTAAGTTTTGGGAGCGAGATGATGACGGCGTTAGTAGGAACAATAACAAACACAAAAACTGCAAATCGCTGAATTGAAACTTTCGCGTAACGGGTATTTTTAGGTGCTGCTAATCAATGTTAACTAGTATGCGATTCGTCCATTCGTAGCTAATAAATACGTAAATATTTGTATGCGTCATTATTAATTATTGTCAGATATCTCAGCCAGTAAGATATAAGCATGTAAATCATTAGAGAAATATCTATGTTTCCTAATATATATTGAAACAAAACAGGTAACATTTTATATGGTAACCCGTTATAAGCTAATTATGTTTGCAAATAACTTGTCACAGTATGTGGCTGTACTCCTATTGTCATGCTATTCGTTTTTCGTCTGTGATGAAATGATGCTTTTTGTAATAAAGAGCATCAAAATATAAGGAGATTTCGTCGCAAATATGTCTTGACCATATATTCACACACACACACACACATATATATATATATATATATATATATATATATATATATATATATATATATGTTATATATATATATATATATATATATATATATATATATATATATGGGTGTGTGTGTGATATGCTTTGTTGGTGATCAATGTTGCCAATTACTTATTGCTCATAACTTGGTCTGGAAACAAGGGATAAAGATGATATTAACATTTTTAAAGCGATTTCGGCTTATAAAATATGTAAGTGCTGAGCCTTAGTGCTCCCTTAAAAACAATAAATTGTGCACGAAAATTAAGTTCAATGTTCTATATGGACAAAGTTTGATCATTACAATGAATCTGTTATATAATTATGCAATGATATAAGTGGCACGCGTTACCAATTTCATTAATGCTAAACATAGCCCACTCTTTCAACCTGGTTCTATTGGACTGTCCAATTAATTAATTTTAGCTTCGGCTGAGTCTACATTAGGAAACATGTGGCAGAAAAGCTCTGAAAGAATCAACCTAAGAAGCTTTCTACAATCATGATCAAAAATATGTGGAAAGAAATGAGACATTGTCCGTTTAAATTTACATAACGCCTGATTATTTTGAATTTTAAAACATCTACTTAATTTTGATTCTACCAATGTTTATTGTTAAATTAAAATAGTAACAATGGACTGTCTTTAAATGAATGAATTTCACTCTGTCGAGATTATGAGGTTGCTCCACGTGCGTGAATTAAGTAGGTAATCGATTTTGCGATCAATCGTTCTCTTTATCAAATTCAATCTGTCTGATAACATGACATACCAATATCCTTCCGGTAATATATACTCGATTATCTCTCTTCCGCTTCGTTTTTATTGGTAAAATTGTGTGGAATAATGTTTCTGAATATATATATATATATATATATATATGTTTAGAAAATACGGTTAAGCTGCATAGTCAGTTATTACAGAGTCCTAGTTCCCCTAGACTAAGTTCTTTCAGTAAAGCACACATAAATTCTGTAAGAACTGAACGGGTGCCAAACTAAAGCATTGGACAAAATGGGTGTCTGATTTGCATTTGAATGGACGACGACACTGAATATATTACCTCGACAACAGGAAATCTATAACTAGCGTTTTAAAAGAAATAATCAACGATTACGCAAGTCCAGGTTCAGAAACTTAAATGGGCTTGGAAAGGAAAATATTTTGATTATCCGAGAATTATCAAGTTTGATACTGTGATAATAAAAATTCAATATTTAAACAGGTGTTGTCCTTTTGTTTAAGTTTGTATTAGGCAAATACTTGTGGACACATTCTTAAATTTTTTAATAAATAAAAATATATTAAACATTTAGAATTGCAAATTCCCATTGGTCTGATAGCAAATATTTAAGTGCATCAGAATAAGGGCATCGAATGGTGTACGTAACATGCTCCTCGTTATAGGGTGAGGGAGCTTCATTTCCATATTTCTTCGTTATTAGATGTTGCGAGTAAAATGATAACGGAGCTTTGAAACCATCCGGCCGACTTCTCCGGTGTTCTAGCGGTTAGAGCGTCCGCATCGAATGCGAGAGGTCGCAAGTTCGAATCCCGACCGAGTCATATTTAAGAATTATAAAAATGGTACTAGCAGTTGCCTCGTTTGGCGCTCAGCATTAAGAGGTTGATGTGAGAACTGGTCGGCCTGGTGTCAGGATAATATGACCGGGTGGGACATAGTGCTATATGTCTGCGGCATGATGTCCCAGTGCTAGAATTACTGTACTCTGCCACAATGCAGACATCGTAGCGATATGATATTAAATTTTTTTAAAGCTACGTTAAACTCCAAATCACACACACACACACACACACACACACACACACACACACCATCTGGCCAATGTCGGTTTTCCCAATACAAAATCCCTTATAGATACCCCATAACCTTTCCCTACTGTTAATATTTGCGCACGTATGCATCTGAGATTGCATCTCATGCGAGTTTGCGTGAAATTCCGCCTAATGTGAGATCGTCGACAGATTGAGATGTGCTGGTAGCTGCTTACTCAAGTTTTACTCTCTGGAAATCAGTTACCTGTTTGGGGGCGCTAGCGCTCCAAATTCATATATGTGCGCGTCGTCGTTGGTGGTTTTCAATTTCGACCAGCCATGGTCATCATTTTGTCTTCTACTGCAGCCGAGTACAGCTTGGCTGTTGAGCTGAGACTGTTTTGGGCGGCCGCTAGAAGTTCCAAATAGACACGTATCGGTTATGTAACCGTAATTAAATTATGTTTCTAGTACCGCCAGCTACACCGGGTACTATCAACATGGCTCCAACAACACTTTCAACTGGTGCATCTATGATAGTTGCCATAGTCGCAATTCCAGCCACACCAAGGCGAGTTCACAAAGAGCATCCACAACAACACATAAGCGTTTGATGTTCGCAAGTAAAACGGTTATCTTAGTGATTTCATCTCGCAACTGTGCTGTTCTTCGGCTTCGATTATTGTTTCGCGTTGATAGCATTCATGGTCTATCACCGTCCTTCTACTAATATTATCAACGTAAAGTACACATGCGCAGCAGGTTTGCCTTCCTCGCATGCAACACGCACACGCACTTCTATCCAATTAACTTTATTCACTGATGCAACTGCTATGCACTCGTAGAAAATATCTTCCTGTGAACTATTTATGTCTCCTGTGATTGTGCATTTCTTCGGTTTAGCACCACATTTATTTAGAAATGCATAGATTACGACCGTTCTTGGTGACTTTAACGATTGTTCTCGCATCACTTCAAGAACTGTTAAAGGGACAAGTGCGTCTTTGGTGAATAACGGTCGTTATGGTTCTCTTCTTGGGTGAATTAATGATTTTTCAACATGATCATGGATAATGTTATCAGGGTTCATTTTTTTCTATGAATTTCACTTCGTTATTGAAGCAATGATTTCGAGTGTTTTCACGCATGGCGGTGTGGTCTGCGACCGGAAGGTTTTGTCCGCTAATTTAGTGATTCTATGCTGGCTTAGAGTTGTTATGAACACATCTGGGTAGTCCCAATGTTGCTTTCTTATTGAAGCTTTGCTAGATTTTATCTGAGTGAATGTGATGGTCTGCTAACACCGTTTTCCTGCTGATATTGATCGACAAGCGACACATAAAATCATCATAGATGTTAGCATCCCCTGTCAGCCGATCTATCGCCTCATCGGTAAATTCCGCAACATAATTATCGCGTGGCTGTTCTGGATCCGTCACGCACAAATGTATGTAAAGATAAATCTTAAAACACCAACGCCAAAGACGGTTAAGTAGCCTAGTGGATTGATGTTGAGTCCTTCTAACTGAATTTCGTCCCTAGCGACAAACGACACCGATATCATGTATGTGTAACAATATGGAATCTTTTTCATCGTTATTGACACGTATATTATTGATGTACCATGGAGATTGCTCATCAATATTGTTATTGAACCCCACTTGCCAGTACATCCCGATAAGGCGGAAATAAGTCGACCACGTATTATGCGATCCGTTCTTTCGTCTACTTCATTGGTTGATATTTCTTTTACCGACACTCGTCGAATGGTCAAGGATCCATCATAAATGGCTTGTCCTTCCAGTCTACTTAATGATCCTTCGAGAGCCTCCTTATTCATTGCACATCCGTTTGTACCGAAGTTTTTGTCCCTCACTGTGAGTAAACCAATACCGTCCTCCGAGCCAACGTTACAGTCGAACGCAGCAAACTGTTTGCACGAATCCCATCAGAGTTCTACGACTCCCCGTCACAATCAGCTCTACAGCTGAAGACTGCTCCCAAACTGGACAGCTTCCTAACCAAACTCGTTGTGTATTGTGATAAGACAACGTACATTTACTCTATAAAGTACCCTGATTCTGGTGACAATGCACAGCCAGTGAACTCAAGGTAATTGGGTTTCTCATTGCAGGCGCTTGCAGCAATGGGTAAACCGAACTCAATATTTTGAAATAACCACAGCTAAAACTACACCATACTCGGGCAATGCTGTATCTTAACTGATACCACTGTGTCCTTTAGACAGCGACGACTGTCCGATGGCAGCATCAAGATGGCATAATTGTACGTGGACTCGTGGTCGCGTATCTATATTTGAGAGCCTTTCTTGGTCGTAAACGAAATCCTCCCTCTGATCTCTTCATTGATTGAGTCCAGAAACTTTCCAGGTGGTTGCACCGTGTTCGAAAATACGAAGGAGTTATTTTCGTCGAGGCCCTCGAACGGCCGCGATCAGATATTAGACCAACTGTAATAAACCCACAACGACGCAGGTGTGCTCTCGAATGTATGGACTTCCCTGCTCTAAACGGCGTCAGCAGCAAATCTCGTATAATTCTGGCTTTATTAACGAGATCTTGATCATTGAGGTGGCTCTCTATTTTGTATTTGTAACAACACGCTGCATCGCAGCATTTATTTTATAAAAAATGTGAAGCATCTCATCTGTGTTGTTCGAAAGAAGTTCTTCATATATATCATCGATGTCTTAAATGACTTCGTGTATTAACGAGCGAAATGGCTTTGAGTTCATGATGTCGTCGGTACGCAAGTGCTGACAAATCTACGTGACCTCACTGGAGGCTTCTGTTGCGTCATAGCCGGCGAGAGCCGTCCCAAAGATTGTGTCACACCTGTCCACGAGGTCATTGAAATGCCGTGTGTCTACAGACATGCATTTGAGCCCTGTTGGTTTAACTCCTTCATGTTTATGCCGTCCACAAGAACCAAAGAGTTCCAACACGGCATCAGTTAAGACATTTCCCATTTTTGGTGGTTCCTGGAGGTTTTTCAAAGGAGGTAGATGATCTGATGGGGAACAATACTCTTCAGGAAACACAACCTGGTGTTGTTGGTAGTGGGACTTTCATTTTTTAAAAGTCTGCTAGTATGGCCTAGTCTCTTCTCTCTTCTGCACTCTTTTATCTGTATGAACTAAGGCCAGATTGGATCATTTCTGTGTAGTATTTTAATTCCAACCTACTCCGGAAATACCTATTTAGGCCATTCCTAGCTGATGTAATCCAGGCGTGTGTCAATAGGTAATTTACCGTCCTGCATATCCTTTTAAAGTCGAGGGTTTAGCGGAGCAAATTGTAATGTATCCTTAAGCATCATCTGGCGTACCCATTCATTCAATTTTTGAGGTTTTCTTGCCTGCAATGATATGTACCTTTGTAAATTCTGCTAAATCTAAAAGGGAAATTATACGACCAGCATAATTAGTATATGCACTATGTTATTACATTACATGCAATATATCTGGTAACTGGATCATTACAGTTTTACTGTGTGTGTGTGTGTGTGTGTGTGTGTGTGTGTGTGTGAATTTGATTTTCAACGTAGCTTTAACAATTTTTCAGTCATATCGGAACGATGTCTGCAGTATGGCAGTTATAGTGATGTCTAGCACTGGAACATCATGCCGCAGAGATGTATCATGATATCCCACCCAGTGACATTATTCTGACACCAGGAAGACCAGTCCTAACACTAACCTCTTAATTCTCAGCGAGGAGAAACATGAAGTCACCACACCGTTGGTTATCAACCATGAAATAAATATCTGGCAGTAGACAGCACGTGTTCGTAAGTAAATTTATGCAGCACTGATTATAAACAGTTCTGGTTTCGTAAAATAATAAACAAGACCACTATTGTGTTTGCAACGGTATCATATACGATGAGGGAAAATGTCATGAGACCACGTCTTTGGGTTAATTGTAACACAAAAGGATAAGCTGGAAGCAGACAGCGAGTCTTCTGGAGCAAATCTGTTCAGTACCGATCACAAACAGCTCTGATAACGTTAAGAACACAAACGACCTCGGTTTTGTTTCGATACGGAACAGTTAACAGTTAAGCGAATTGAAGGTGGAAGAGTCGGTTGTTATTGCACACCCTAATCTTACAATTTACGTTATGTGCAAGCACGACAAAACCCATAGGAAACCATTCGTGAGCCATTGGAATCGTCCTATTAAGACATATTTTATATGCTGCATCTTTTTGTCATTGGTTTTCAGATCACTTTTTTCAGTGTTGGAACACACAGCAACTGATATAGCTCAACGAAGATACTGCAAGCGCACTCTATTTATGGTCTGAACTATATGCATATTGCACGCAAAGCATGATGTAGCCCGTGTCAGCTTCGTCAGATAAGCAGTGAAATAAACTTAACAAAGAGTGCGAACTTATTGAATTAGATAATACTGCGCCTCAAGATAGAAATAGGATTTGGCAAAAACTACAGGAATTAAGCTATAATTTTAATTTGTCTTCATAAGATAATGCCAAGAATGATTATTAATTACGCATTGAAACAAAAATAATTTTTTTTCTCCTTTTAAACAAAATTCAAACATAGTAACTAAAGTAAAAAATCACTTGCATTAGCATACTATCAAAATTTCGTATCTGAAAGTTTCCGTCAGAAGGAAATTAGTTCCCAGTGCAAAAGGCAACGAGGAACTTTTAATTTTGATATCACGAAACCTATTTCCGCCAGCTATAAAGTTGCTTGCATACACAACAACCAAATAAAAGTCGACCGAAGATATTGACTTTCTCTTAGATTTTATTAGATTTGTGTGGCAAAAGTACGCAGGATACTGTATTCAGTCAATTAGTGATATGTATCTAAGTTTCTAGAAGTAAAGAAGAGCGGCTGAAAATTATCGATCAACGGAATAAGGCTATTCCTTTACATTCGTCTCAGTTGTTATTTTTCGACACATAACAAGAGTCCTTTTTGCCCTATACTGGGAATCGCATCATTTCATGGTAACACTCATCAAGAACCCCAGACGTGACAGTCATCGAAAAGTGTTTCTTCATAATTTCAGTCTGCGGCTTTTAATGCTCCCGCCATATTTTTGTTAAATTAGTTATTTTTCTTAAATATTTGTTATCTCTTTGTTGAAGATGGATCTGCTGTCCCGTCACATCCCCTCCGTCACGACATTCGTGTCTGCTTCATGGCTACTGAAGGACATTATGGATTGAAATCTAAGTTGGTATGGAATTTTATACGGAGACGATCAAACTAACACTTCCAACGCGAGCCTCAAATATTTGCCGTTGCGTCAATTTGCGTTTTGTTTTCAATTTTGAACGACATTTATGATTTAAAATAAATATAATGTAAGTTTTTACTTTCAAGAAATTCAAGTTAGGCTTAAATATTAATCAATTTATCCAATAATCGCACGGAGTTATGGCCTTTCTTAACTTTGAAAGTTGTCTTTAAATCTTGAATTCCATTTGCATGCAATTAATTTGGAAGGATTTCACACATTTAAACATAATTTAGAATGGACATTAGTATTAACAGAAAGTTGATATTGTTTATTAAATCTGGGTGCATTCAGATGCATCACGTTGTTGGGAACATATTTCCCCTAGACATACGTTTGTTTTCTTAAAATTTACTTGTTGAGACTTGCTGCCCTTCCTTCTCTTTCTTTCACTAAGCGTCCAAAAGAAATGACCATCCTATCTACCCCTTGCTTTTCGCTAAGCGTACCAAGGAAATGATCATCTTATTTACCGCTTGCCTTTCACTAAGCGTATCAAGGAAATACCCATCTCTTTGACTTCTTGTCTAATACAATTCTTCATGTATGCTACTCTTTTTACTATACTATTTAGCTGAACATCCTTTTGTCTATAAGTATCATTCTTAGTCGAAACTGCACTATACAAATTTGTGTGTGTGTGTGTGTGTGTGTGTGTGTGTGTGTGTGTGTGTGTGTGTGTGTGTTGGAGTGGGATATTTGTAGGTGGCAGAGCTCATGTAAGGTCAGTTAGAAAGTAACTGCCATTAGAAAAGTTGCTCCTTTTCAATGTATGATTGACTTTACTTGCAGGTTTCTTTTTCAAAAATATCTAGCACAGGTGATCTAGACACATATTTGGATCACCTGTCAAAGTCGATTTCTATGGAAAAGTACGCTAATTACCAGAGAATTCGCTAAATGTTTTACATTTTAATTAATTTGCTATAATTGTAGATAATGTATCCCCTCAACGTGATCAGTCACATCACTACGATATATAACGTAGCTCCTTTTTCTTGACCAATCACATCGTGACGGTACATAACTTAATTGCACTACTTGAACCATCACATCATAACGATAGATAACTTAATTCAACCTACTTGACCAATCACATCATTACGATAGTTAAAGTTGCTCCTTTTACTTGACCAATCACATCATTACGATAGTTAAAGTTGCTCCATTTACTTGACCAATCACATCATAGCGGTAGATAATGTAGCTCCTCTTGACTAATCACATCATAGCTGGAGGTAACTTAACTCCACTTACCAATCACTTGAAAATGGAAAATGGTAGATAACGTTGCTACATTTATTTGACCAATCACATCGTAACGGTAGATAACGTTGCTCCATTTACTTGACCAATCACATCGTAACGGTAAATAACGTAGGTCCATTTACTTGACCAATCACATCAAAGCTGTAGATAACGTAGCTCCACTTACTTGATCAATCACATCATAAGGGTAGATAACATAGCTCCTCTTCCTTGATCAACAACCTCATAAGGGTAGATAACGTAGCTCCACTTACTTGACCGATCGCATCTTTTTAGTAACATGAGCTGCTTACCATTTTTCCCACCGGTTCATTTAAAACTCGGTATTACTTTTTTTTCTAAAAGATAATTAAAAGTTGTGTCCGCCATTTGCCTAAACATTGATTCATTTCTTGTGACAAAATAATTGGCACTTTTCTCTGCAACATAAATGATTTCACTACCTTTCTTTTTTAGTTTTATTTTATCGTGTCATTCATATATGTTAATCTATACCTCATGAATTTAACAACCACGTCATTTTTAAAATGTCATGGCGACGCTATGTTAACTTTAACGCAAGTATATCTTCTGAATGGAACAGAATACACCAAACCTGTATTATTCAGACTCCTTCCATAGCTAAATACCAAATGTTGGTGGTAACTGTCCGTTTTCAGTTCTTTTGAAGGCCACACGAGGAAATATCTTGATATCAGAAGTGGTTATTAACACAATTCTGTTTTTCTCCATAGCATGGACTCAATTCAATATTATCTTATAAAAATTACGTGATGTCACAACAGATTTAATACTTTGAGAAAACACCTGTTTCAATAATGTACATATTAGGAAACTCTAAACATTCTACACGAACACTCATTGTGATATATTATCAACCCACACACTTCAGTGCTTTAGTCTTCCATCGTTTGTACGTTGAGTGTCGTATAAAATAACATTAGGCTTTACCCTACAGAAAGTTCCCGAGCATCAAACCTCGATGCAGTACGCAGGTCTGCATCTCAACGTAAACTAGGTCCATTAATGTTTCTTGTACTACGTCCGACTGAACTACAAATAAGTGCTTGTACAAAAAATATATGACTATTATAGAATTATCATGGAATGTGACTATCAATGCAACAAAACAACACTAGTCTCTCGAAGATACAATAAAGTAACAAGGATAGAAATACAGCCAGAAATACAAGGGAAAGAAAGCATTAATAAATGCAACAATAGCTTTACCTTCAGATAATCTCGACACCACCATAGACTACCAAAGTAAAATTGTTAAACCAATAATGTGTACAAATGAAGAGGCTGACACGACGTTTCTTGATACATGGTCCAGCCTATTGCCTCAGAAAAGTATGTAATTGGCAATCGTCCGTTACTGATATAAAATATCTCTTCTTAGTGCCACAGACCTCAATGTCCACTTAATCTTCACAAAACAATGAAAACATTTGACTAATGATAACCGTACACACTAATGCATACAAACTCGTGCCGATAGTTTGAAAGCAAACAAGTTTCAATGGGAAAGATCATTTACATTATCAAACTCATGGGAATTATTTGGCAATACACTCTCATTATTCTCATTCTTAACTCGTCTGTTTGCTTTGGCACATTTAATCTGGAGAGAAAGTACTAACTTTGTAACAAAAAACAAAATCCATTGCAGGTTATTACTTTACTTGAACCGATAGTAATTTTACCTTGCGAGACATTTCTAAAATTCTGAGACCAGAAGTCAGTTAATTGAATGACTAATATATTATTTAAAGATTTCGTTCAGCCAGGACGACAAGCAAACACACGCCTCGTGGATAAAACTAAAACTCTTTAGGCGTTATTTTGGAGAAATGAGACTCCCTGTGAAACTTGCTGATGTTTGCAGAATATGGTCCTATTCAGCAACATTATATTAAGACCACTCATGGTTCAAAATGGTACAGAATCAAACTGCAGACAAGATAATATATGAGTTTAGTTATAAAGTTATAGCGGAACAAAATATTGTGTATGAACGTATTTGGACATGGTTTAATAGTTATAACTGTTACGGTTGGAAGACGCCTGCTTTTATTGACTCCATGCCAGGATGTCTAGTATTTCTTTGCATTCCAAGGTTACTTTGGACAATATCAAGTAGTCAAGAACGTTGACATCGCATTGTCTTGAATCTATAAAAAAATGAGTATACACTTAACCTTCAACGATTTTTGCAAAAGGAAATCATAGCAATAAAACAAACATTTCAAAAGATTATTGTCAAAATTAGCGGAATATATTATCTTCAGCCATGGACAGTGATTATACTCTTATCACATTCACTGGATAAAAGGTATGTTTGACTGTAATTGCACTCGAATGGAAAATTTGTTCGACGTCTCTTGCAAGGAAGCTTTAAACTAATTTGATTTCAGTGCAATATAGGAATTTTAAAAATATGCATTTTTTTTAGCAAGATTACTTTCGAGCCATAAAACAAAACAGGGATAATGTATTTCAGCAATCAGACTAAATAGAATTACATTTATCTTGGCTTTGATTGAGGTCTCAAAACTAACCTTTCCGAAATTTATGGCATATCCTTCCTCATGCGCCGTGCATAAAAGGAGTTTTGCTTGCAGAATATGATGCTGAACGATTACATATCCCAGGGAAAGATCTGAAGCAGACGTAGAGGAAACAATCCACTTGCTAGTTAAATGCTAACATTGTATTTCAAAATCCAAGCCGAATATATACATTGGCACACAACTAAAAATATTCCTTTTTAACAAAATATTTAGACATTCATTTATAATATTAGCATTTTCATGAGATTTGGTTTGTGAAGGAAATGTACGGTTAACGCTTTAGGAGAAATTTCATTTATGACCGATGTTACAAAACGCTGAAGTGCCGCATACACAGGCAATGTTGATTTAGCATTTTTAATATTAAATCATGATTTCTTGACAAATCGATCATTTCTGTATTGCTGTGTTAGTGAGATAAAGAAGAGCAAACGAAAGATAGTTTGTGTGACTGAACTGTATATATTAATGAAATCGGCTTGTGCCTCACAATCGTCAATCACCCACAACCCCAAACCAAAATCACTACCACGTGTGTGCGAGTGTGTGTGTGTGTGTGTGTGTGAGAGAGAGAGAGAGAGAGAGAGAGAGGGAGAGAGAGAGAGAGCATGTGTATTTTGCAAATGCGATTGCTTGAGCCCGAAGAATATAGACCATTTATCATCCTCAAAAATTTTATATAATTAGTAATAACCACGATTAATGAAAATTAAAACATCTGGTATGCCGAGTCAAATTAATTATGAAAAATTCACTCTCTCTTTGATTGATCTGCAGAAATATTTTGCTAAATGCGATTTTATGTCGTAGCACGTTAACCTAGTTAACACGAGTAATACAGCAAAAAAAAAAAAAAATTAAAAAAAAAAACGCAAGGAAGGGTAACATTACATAGCATTTCTATATTTCTTTAGAGCTGGATATATAAAATATGGCGGGGTCTTGTGATTCCAAGATTTCGGTATGTACTCATCTGAATGCAACAACTTAGACATTCACAAAGTAGATGTGAATTTAATTAACGGAAGTATGACCTTATGAGGATCCAATTTCTCCTGTTGTGTATTAAAAACGACATGTTAACAGTATCCTGCATGAGTACCCAATTTCTCCTTTCGTGAACTAAAAATGACATGCTAACATTATACTGTATGAAAACCCATTTCTCCTTTCGTGCATTAAAAACGACATGTTAACATACTTTATGAGAACCCGATTTCTTCTTTCGTGTATTAAAAATGACATGTTAACATTATACTGTATGAGAACCCGATTTCTCCTTTCGTGTATTAAAAACGACATGTTAACATTATACTGTATGAGAACCCGATTTCTCCTTTCGTGTATTAAAAAAGACATGTTTTCAATACTGAGAGGAAGCTAATTGATATATTAGCAATTTGTTTCGAAATTTGTGACATAATTTTTTTGAGAAAGATTAGAGTGCTGTTAGGTAAGGTTAAAAAATAGAATATATATTAACAGTAATTGTCTTCCAATTTTATTTAATAAAAATTATTCTTGAAACAACTTTTTCTTATTGATTTATTATTCTCTATTTTTTCTGAACCAAAATTTCAAAAATTATATTGATTGCAGTATTTAAATCTGCTTCGAACAGGAGAATCCGATGACATAGATGCATTTTGAAATAAGTGCAATAAATTTTTAAATAATTACAATACGTTTGAAATAATTATTAAATTTGAAAATATTATAGTAAATTTTTTCATAATTATAATGCATTTTTAAGTAATTATGATACATTTTGAAAAAATATCCTACATTTTAAAATAATTGATATATTTGAAATAATTGTTCATTTTGAAATATTGTTGTTACATTTTTAGATATTTGTGATACATTTTGAAATAATTATGCATTTTGATCTAATTAAAATTATGTAACAAGAAAATTCAATCAAGTATATTTATGACGATTTTATACATGGTTACCATTATACGTTTGAGATGCTTTCACAGAATTCTGCTTAAATTTTCGCAACAATAAGAAGGCAACAGTGAACTCTACGTTGATATGCCATTTGATCAATTGTCCAGACGCAAGATCTGCTTATGTTTTATATTGTTTGCTCATTGCGATGAGAATTGGAGGTCAGAATATTTGTTAGTTTGTAGCTTGATATAATAGCATTTGTTCAATAAATCTCCCTGCCACAAATTACGTCATTAATATGAGACAAAACCAAACTCATAATTTAGTGAAAAAGGATACATGTTTGTATGTTGAGAATACAGTCTAGTCAGGAAACTGAAGAGGAGACATTTTTTTGTTGAAAATTTTGATTAGCTCTGCTGTTTTAAAAGTTAAGTACTTTCGATCATAAATCTCATTATCATCAAGCGTTTACTCTAAAAGTTTATAATTGAAGCGCGGCTTGGAAAATCTTCGGGCTTTTAATGCTACGTAGAACCTGCATGCAGGAGATTTAGCCGTGTTTCTTAAATAGTTTTCCGATTCTAATTTTTGTGGTCTCTCCTGTGATCTATTCAACCCAACCCCACCCCATCCCATCTGCCCCAGCCACCAGGGAAAGGTCTTTCAATACATATACGCCAGTTTTTATCATTTCTTCTATTACTCAAATTCCACTTCCAGCTCTAGTGTCTAGAAGAAGCTATCGCCATTTTTAATAAGTGCAAGGAGTGAGGTATGTTCAAGAATATCTGTTTCTGCTCCGAAAAGAGCTTCCAGTTGCTGAAATTTCTTTAAAAACTATGGACCCCTACAAGACTTGAACTCTTAGCTTTTGATCCCCAGTTAGATGCCTTATCCATTATGGTACGGGATCAGATTGCAATATTTTACTTGATCACAACTTCTACACAGTTGATTAATAACATTCCTTCATAGCATAAGTAAGCTCGGCAAAAGAGAAATGAGCTGGGTAGTACTTGTAAAAACATCGACTGTGTATGACTGTATACCTTGCCAGCAGATATAGTATTCATCCGCTATAGAAGGGTATGATAATATATATTTTACCATGACTTCTACAAGCTGTTTAATATCAAATAAATTTCGATAAACCGTACTTACTAGCTCTTAAGTGGAGTGCATATGTAAACTGAAAGGACCCAGATCTGCCCTCGCATAACGTACTGGGAGATCGGGTACATGTAGTTTATTAAAAGTAATTAATAGAATAAACAAAATCAAGCCTGTTTTGACAGCGCTTTAGGAGATGACATATCAGGGTCTATGTTGTTTGCGGTTGAGCTCGACTTGACGAAAGTTTATGCATATAAATATCTTATGTTTTTTCTACAGTCGGGAACATTCATAAGAGAATCAACGTCCGATATAGCCAAACCTTTTGTGTGTGTGTGTGTGTGTGCGTGCGTGCGTGCGTGCGTGCGTGCGTGCGTATGTATGTATGTATCTATCTATATTGTTACATATATGTAATTTAATTGCTTGTGTGTTAGTTTTAAATTCCCTTTTATTTTATTTTTTATTTAATTACGTTATTGTAATGATAACTTTATTCACTGGATTTGACTTTTTTTTTAGAAAATTCAGTTTTCTGTTTTGACCTGATAAACATGCAGTCTGTTGCTCAGTTTTAGTTTTAGTTAACCTAGTTCATGACCTTGGTTCCGATTTTGTAAACATTGAGAGAAAATGATTGGTCATTACCAAGATCATGTTCAGCCCACGTGTTAGTCTGTTGGAAACAGTTTTATTTTTAAATTTATTTCCAGTGTGGGAATCTGATTCTTAGATAGGGCTATTCTAGCCTACGTGATAATTGACATTTTTTTTACTGCGCTGTTCAAGTTAAGTGAGCCATCGTGTGATCTAAAATCGCGGGTTAAAAACAAACATTTTCTAGTGGATTTAATCAGTCGTAAATTATACCTTCAGGTCGAAAGGTATTCCTGTTGTTGCCATTTGATTTGAATTTTTTATTTAAAATAATTTATTCACCCTGGAAAATATTCGTCTTCTTTATAAAAATTCTTGGACAAAGACATTTAGTGGAAATTTATTCTGGAATTCTAAACTGGAACATTATAAATTGTGATTCAACGAGGAACTGTTGCCATCAGTATAACGACCTCATCTGACGACATCGCCTTCAATATTGGAACTTCATCGAGATTCGAACTTGGATCCAATAAGACCTTTTTAGTGAAAGACTTATATTTTTGAATTCTAGGATTAAATTTTGGATTATATTCAGAAACCGTAAGTCCTATTTCATATTTTTACCTTGTTTTCTAGGGAAATAAATTATTTTGTTAAAATTTACAAAGCTTGTTGACTTCATTCTTTTCTTTTGTTAGTTTTGTACCAGCCTACACGTAACAATATATATATATATATATATATAATTTCAATTGCAAATTTGACTCTTAGTATGTGTCCATATTAATTATGAAGTGAAAGTACACACGCTATAGAACAATATTATGTTACAATAGCGTCTAGTCGACCCGTTTCAATAAAACAGAATTACTTCTTGCATATAATAAAAAAAAGAAAGAAGAAACAAAAAGATTGATTACAATGGTACATTTGCAGCGTATATTAATGGTAGCAATGCATTTCACCCCGATCTGTATGAATATTTTGAAAGAATCATATGTAATTCTTCTTGGGAAAATCTTCTCACCAAAAGACCTGACGTCACTGCTTGTCAAAAGTTTGCCAAAAAAGTCTAGTCTTTTAAATTTTAACACATCGGACCTGTAAAGTCTGCGTCACTTAACCTCTAGTCTTTGTGTGAGGTCACTGGTGTTTGAAATTTTACTTTCTAGTCAAAGGCCCTAGAACACAACAAGTTTTGACCACTCTCTGCTTCTATAACAGGAAAAACCCTTGAGGTAATTCTGCACAGCATTCCTGACGTCTCATGAATAACCTGAGGCCATTTACCACATATAAAATAACATATGGTAAAATGAGGACCGTTATCCAGAAATATTATTACTACATAACTATAAAACATTTTTGTAAAATGCCTACCCTAGTACTTAAAGAATATCCCCTATTTCTCTCCATCTTTGATAAGCACGACGAATAAATTGTCTCCACTCATGAGAGTGAGTCCAGGTATCAAAACCTTCCAATGAGTGATGACCATATATATTACTATGTTGCTTCGTATCTCGTCTACGCTGATCTGTTGCTACATCTCACACTGTATTATACTGTTTTTACCCAGCCATGTCGGTATTGAGGGTAATGAAAGAGCAAACCGAGCTGCTAAAATAGCCCTATATCTACAAACATCTGATTTTAAAATACCATACACAGATAAACTGGTATCAAAAAGTCCTTATTTAGAAAGTGGCAGGCATCATGGAACGATGCTATCAATAGCAAGCTCCATGTAAACAAACCTTCCATAGGCAAATGTCCTAATTTCTACAGAAGTAATGGTAAGGACGAGATAGTCTTTGCCCGAATTAGAATTAGTCATATTTATATGACCTACTAGGAAAATGACCCTCATGAGAACGTTTCTTGCAATAAACCATTCACCGTGAAGCAATGTATTATAAATTGTTTCGATCTATGACCTACACGCGGACATTACTACAATGTTCAGCATATGAAGGAACGTTTTGATACAGTAGCTGTATTGTGTATTGTACATGCCATTCTAAAATATAGCTTGAGTGCAACCCTATTTCTTTTGAGTATTTCTAACCAACAAGTGTACTGTTAATCACCCTAATTTAGCTTTTATTATCTAATTACCTTTTGTGTACACCATTTACACAAACGCCCCATGTTGATAGGGAACCTTCATATATTATCCTCACCATGTGCTTTTGTATTTTTATCTCTCGTTGGAAAAACAAACCTTTTTGTTACATAGACCTTTATCATGTAAATTTTTTGTTGCACTATATAGCCTCACAGTGCTGTGCGCCAACAAATCCACAATCAACCAACCTGCCCTCTTCTCTACTGGCTCCTGATCAATCATTCTGCTGTGGATGTGCAATAGAAAAAGATATTCACAACTACGGATATGCAATAGAGAAAGAGAATCGCAGCTATGAATATACCATAAAATGATAATCGCAGCTGTCGATATGCAGTAGAATAAGAGAATCGCAGCCGTGGGTATTCAATAGAAAAAGAGAATCACAGCTTCGCTGAATGTAGACTTTATGGTGAGCGTAGGTACAAGTATATATTTTCAGCATCATCACTGATTTACCAACACTTGAGTTTTGATATGCATCTGAACAGAATATATTAAGGTCTTTCGAAGCAAAACAGGGACAAAAATGGGGATTATATATTGTATCGGTTGCTGATCTTGTCAATTGTGTAAAGTAACTGATGCTCTTCTTACATCAAAAAAAAAATATTGTGCAAGGCAAAGTAGCTTTATACCACAATCCTTTTTTAAATTCAGTTTCTAGAAGGGGTAATTTGATTACTTAATTTCTCCAGTGTTTTTGCAATGATAGACCATGGATACACGCGCAGTCCTTGTCTTCAATATTCAATATTAAGTCTTGTTAATGAGTTACTAAAAGTAATCCCTAAACACATGGGTATTTTGACATAGTAGAAGCTTAGCAGTTCGTCTTAACAAAACGAATTGTTTCACCAGAGCATAAAATATTTGCATTATTAGTATCTTTATGGCTTTATGCCTAATCGCTATATATGTTAATCATCCTCTTCATTAAAAGCTATATCAGTGATTGCATACTTTTTCTAAGATGCCCATACTGTCGTCGTTGTCGAATATTAAATCAGTCAACAATAAAGCATCCAGACTGGAATCAACTAGTCAGCTCTATCCAATACGGGCAATACAGTGCTTAAATGAAACGAAAACTGGCTTTATCGCGCAGTCAGGGGTTAACAACTCTAATCAATAGATTCATACTGATCACAGTCTGATAAAGCGGACTTAAACCCGTGATCCAAAATGCCTCACTGAAAACGAGAAACGGCTTTTTAGTATTTATTTTTGTTCTTAGAGCAAAACTGCAAAAGTTGTGCCAGGGTAGTGCGGGTTCACATAAAAATTTATTGGATGTCCGTCGTGTTGTGACAAAAAGCACATTCATTTTGTTTAACCCAGATAAGTTGAAGTTGTCATCATCTGCAAAATAATTTTTTTTTTTTCATCTACATTTCCAGTATTGTTTGAATGTTTGTCTTAGATTATACAAATATACCCAGAAGAGGGAAAAGAAGGGAATAGAACATGTCTAGTCCAAGGCTGTTAGATGATATATATGTACAATAGGGCAGGCTGACAGTACTGGAGAGGCTTTCGTTGATATAATATGCAGATCTCAAACATGTCTTTAATTAAACAGCAATGATATGAATCGATTTATTGCTCTAAACCTTCAATCACTAGATCAATCACAAGCCCAATTCACGACTACATGAATATATCGTTTCCTTTTTATGGGACGATATCTGAAAGTTTAAAGAAAATCATAAAATTCACATGCTCTGCCAACACATAATTCTACATATAAAGTACATTTTACAGATATAAGAAGCGTTGTATGCAGAGAGGTGGACTTGGATTACATATCTTGCTCATATTATTCTTTGAATTATATAATGATGTATACTTTATGTGCGCACATAGATGGGACTTGGAAGAAATATCGTATTCTTATTGTTTGTATTGTATAATGATGTATACTTTATGTGTGTACAGAGGTGGGACTTTGATGAACTATCATATTTAGATTATTATTTGTATTGTATGCTGAGAAAAGAAAGTACAAACTGTGGGATCATAGCGACATTTTTGGAAATTAAAGTTATGTAAATGCAACATTTTTACTTAAGTAAACAGTGATGAGTGTTTGTAATGTGGTCAAGTTGGTCAGGGGCAAATGAATAGTTTATAATATACCCATTTAGTCGTTTAAAGTCTTTTGTGGCCTTCAATACAGTTCTCGAGTTCGTATTGCCATTTCACACACCCAAATACGAGCTATACTGGCATTTTCACTAAGTCGACGCGTCGATAGTTTAGGCGCACCGAATGGAACCTTTATCAGTTCGAACTCGTTTTGAATTTCATTCAAACCTTAAAGAAAAAAGCATAAAAGAGGTGGCATATAAATACATTAAAACGGTATTTGTGTGTGGGGTTTTCTGAATCAGAGGGAAGGAAAAAGTTTCGTACTTTGTATGAATACGTTTTGATAATGTGGCTTCTATGTATCCATACGCCATGAAACTGTTTCATTCCGCCGACTGAGAAAAGGTGTTGGGAGCTCCTGCAGTCTCAGTAAAGTACAAAAACTCGTACTCTTCAAGAATGAACGAACTCGTTTTTAACAGCGTTGATGTACAAGAGATAGGCGTAATCCGACAGTTGTAATCCAAGTCTATATAGAGTTGAAATTCTTACAGTATCCATATTAATACATAGCTCTAAGACCGAAATTGATGGACAATATTCCATTGACTGGCTTTGTATTGTATTGTTTGAGTTTTTAGCAGTTCGAGTATGCATAATTTCCAACAGCTCCAGCATAACGGCGAAAACTAATTAAATATTATTTTGAACATTGAGTACAAAATGTTCAATGTGAGAAATAAAGATTTGACATGGTTCGTATCACGGCACGTAAAGGTATTTTAATTTAGAGTTAAAACGAAGAATGATGAGAATATCTTTCTGTACCAATGAAATTCAAAAACTTGCAACACCTGATATGTACCATGATTCCCTGTTTTGATATCAAAGAACTGTTTAAAGTAACAAAGATGCTAGCTACGGTGATTCTAATTCCGTTCTTTGCAATGAAACTAAATATAAATTGGTGATATACAAACTGTACAATATTCCGAACTCTGTTGCTTCTTTCATTTAGAGGGAAATGTATCATGGATTTACCATCTTAATCTTGTCTTAAGACCTGCGATTTTGCTATGCAATGATTTATCACAAGGCAATTGATGTCTTATCAGATTTTGTCAGCAACCAGAGTAGAATTCATTCTGTGTTATTTCACATTCGGTCACGTTGAGAGTAAGTCTGAAGAGAAAATATGCTCCAGATAGCCACATTTAGGTATTCATTTGAAAAATGAAAGAATACACACGAAACATCCAACAACGTTCTTGATAATCAGAAAACAACATGGAAGACTTCAAACCGATAAAAGTCAGGATATGACAACTCCAATCAATGTTATAGAAAGCAACAAGATAAGTAGCATCTGAAAAACACTTTATTTCTTCTAGTCTTGCCAAACTATTGATTAAATTGTCAACGTCGACAGCATGCATTAGTCACGAGTAAGTCATCCCATGTCTACTGTAACACACAGTCACGAGTAAGTTATTCCCATGTCTGCTGTAACACACAGTCACAAGTAAGTTATTCCTATGTCTGCTAACACACATTCACAGTCACAAGTAAGTTATTCCTATGTCTGCTAACACACATTCACGAGTAAGTCATTCCATGTCTACTGTAACACACAGTCACGAGTAAGTTATTCCATGTCTGCTGTAACACACAGTAACGAGTAAGTTATTCCATGTCTGCTGTAACACACAGTCACAATATTCAGTAATTAAACGTGTATCTTTGTTTTTGCTTGCTTTTACATACTAAAATATGTACAGATAAAAGACTATTAAATATGTCAAGAAAAAAGAACGGGGTATCAGGTTGCTGAAAATCACGAATGCAATGGAAACAATTATAGCTAAAGAGTTTGTTATCTTTAGACAAGATGTTTCTTGTCATTACTTTTCTCAGATGTATCTCCAGACATTTTCTTAGCATCATGTAATTTCCGTCATTATATTTCTCAGAAATAACTTTATGTAGTTTATAGCTTCCAATAAATGGAATAATCATCTTAGGAAAGAGTGGAGTTATCGCTGATATTGGTTTTAATACATCTGGCGGTGATTTATGTGGAAATCTAAACAGACGATTCCTGGAATGGGGCGTTTTCTTACTTACAGAGAGTGAGCCTCTGATATATACATCATTTTAATAAGACAATTTACGCGAATTCGTATAAATCAAATAAACAGGCTCTTGGTGATTAATTACGTGTTCCATTTGCTTTCATTGAAACGTCGGAACACATTGACAACAGAATTTTGCGGGACATCAATATAGTAAATGGTAAAGATATAAGGCAGCTTTTAAGTGAGAACACATTTATGTTCTGTCTATATGGAGAAAAATCTTTAGTCAACTGGTTCACAACAAGATGAAAGCGAACGGTACATAAAGAGATTATTGTTACAGTTCCCGGGTTCAGTGTATTATTTCCTTCAGCTACTGAACAATCTGCAATTTGTCCTCTTGATATATTTGATCAGTTCTCAGTAAGCACATTTAAAAATTCTAAATTATGTTCTACACACACACACACACACACACACACACACACACACACGTCTGCCCCCGCAAAATATACCATTTAGTTCGTTTGACAAAATGTTTGCAATCCGCGGAATTATCTGATAAATTAAACGGTTTATCTTCTGCTTCTTTAGCAGCTTCGATTGTAGAAATACTTTAATCAAAACTGTCCTAAACCAGTCTCATGGCTAGTTACCACTACACTCTAAACGAACAAAGACGACTTGGAACAACAAAAAGGT